>JBBPMR010000749.1:0-15140 GCA_038090415.1 Rossbeevera mucosa | reverse complement strand
AATGCAAGGTGATGCGGGTAAATGCTCATAGCGGTGGGAGTGGTCGACGACATTGAGGGCAGATATTCTGTTAGAAACAGACGAGTCAGAAAACTATTCCTTATAGGCATGACAAAACCAAAGGCACACCTTAATGGCGAGCCACTTATCCAGACATTCCGTATGCTAGGAAAGATACAATGATAGATAATGAGTGTGCAAAGTCCTCCGTGATGATAGGCGAATATCAACACTCACGAACAAGTGATGGCATGGTGCCAGACTGTAATTCTTCCTGCCCCCCACTTTCTGGAGTAGGCCGACAGCGACGTGCTGCAGAGGCTTAGGATCTTCTGCGTGAATCGGTTCCATGCAGATCGAACAGTCGCCCAACGACTGCTCTGGTGTTTCGGGGTCCGAGACAGAGAGTGGCAATAGTGGGTGGTAGTTGTATGTTTCGGTCGTAGCGAACTATATAATGGAGAATAGATGAATGGAGATGGCAAGTGGTGAAACAGAGCAGACCGATACATACGCGTCTGGGGAGAAAGAACGCAGGTCCTAGCCATTGCTGCAAGAGGACCATGACTACCTGTAACAGCACAAAAGCGGATAAAGAATACACCCATCCTATTCCACATAGCAGGAGACACTCAGCAAAAAAGATCGAAAAAGAAAGAAAACAACATCCACACACCCCGGGGTGCTACTTCCAATACGTTCCTTGGGCATATCAGAAAATCTGGTCCTGCGATCAATATACTTGGCAACACCGGATGCAAAAAATAAACTCCTCACAAAGAGCGAAATAAAGTCTGCACATAGATGTTCCGATAATGTATTCTGCAGTTAACGCGCTGGGTCGTCCTCGCCTAACAGAACGGATGATTTGTGGGAGCCAGAACATGGAATACATGCAGGCGACGAAGATGAGTGCGAGATAGGGCGTCACGATCACGCGTATGACGAAAGTGAGACACAAAAACATTCCGAGCCCTGTTGGGGTAATCAGTGAAAGACAAAAATCAACAGCTCGACACTTACAAATACGAGCTTGTGGATCTGACCGAAAATGGCGAACGACGAACTGAAAGAAGGTGGGGATGGGGGGCTCTGTGGGGGCCGTAGCTGGTACGGGGGGCTGGGGCTGTGCGGCAATAGATGCTGGTGTGGTGGTGTTCTGTGGAGATACTTGGGCACGTCGGGCTTGTCGGGCTGCTGCATCTTCTGGGGACTGGACCTGGTTGATAAGAATCGCATGTTGCTGCCAACCATCATCAATGTGAGCGAAGACTGAAATCAAAGCAATTATGCATCACTCACAGCCTCAAGTGCAAACAAAATGCAAGCAAAAAACGCTGGGGCGACAAGAGACATAGATGGGCGGCCATTCGCCAGGATCGCGAAAGTGATATGACCAGCAAATGCCAGAGCATCGACAATCGCCTGAGTTAGGAAAGTCCATAACGACAGACGAGTCAACGCAGCGGGGGCGTGCGTTCTATCAATCTGCCGGGACAACAACACCAGTAATACGAGATACACGATGGCGGAAATACTGGCATCTAACAGACGTCATACGAGCTCATATGCGGCGCAGGTCGGACGAACCGACTCACAATTGGTTACTTTACGAAAGAATGACTGAGACCTGCACGCCGATCAGGGAACGACAACTATAAAGTTTGCCACATTTCGCACCTTAAGCCTTCTGTATCATGGAGGTGATAAAGTAGCCCACATTCCCGGCTCACTAGCATACCGTTGAACCTCAGTGGAGGCCTCTTGATCGTCCACTTCCCTGTGGGCCTTTGAAGCTCATCTTCCAGGTCTTGCATCAGGTCCGCAGGAATAGAAGATGCCTCAATCTGTGCATGAACCACGAACCCACAACCTGTTTCTAGACTGATCCCTGGGATGATCGTGAAAACTCTGAATCGCGCCTCTAAAGTTTCTGCCAACCTTGCGACGGTTCTGGATCGAGGGAGCCTGCGTCTATCATATCCCTTACTCTCTGGATCCGAGAGAGAAGTTCTGGTTTCACGACACGAGCAGTTTCGTTTCGAATGCCTTCCGGTACGATAGCAGGGAGATACCGAATATCGATTGTACGCCTAACGAAATGCGTCGGGAGAGAAAATATATCAGAAATAAGATAACTGACCCAGTCGGCCCAGCAAATCCGTAGATAGATCCGTTTGAGAGAAAGTGAACACCATCAAACTCGAATCGCATTGCATCTGTGCTCGCTGGATCCAAGAAGTCCATCCTTCCCTATATGCAGTGATTTCAGCGAGGGCATGCTAGGATGAGAGGTACCTTACGTGAACCATGGCAATCCGTTCTGAAACGCCTTCCACGACTACTGGGGCATGGTCGGCGATGCTCCACGATAGGTTCTTCACCGCAGACCAATTCCAAGACCCCAACTTATCATTGAGCTCGGTCATGTTGGTATCCGACATGAAAGATTGCGCATGTAGCTTCCACGGAGCGCTGGTTGATTCTAGGCTGGATGGCGTTATGTTGTAAAAGTCGAGAGAACCCCGTATGAATCCAGTCGTATTATCGAAGTAGGAGTCGTAGAATTGATCTAGCTGTGGTCCATGTGGAACGAAGGATTGTGCGAGCAAAGGGAGAGCTGGTCGGCTCTCCGGCTATCCCAGTACATAAGAATCCGATAGGACGCATGAGCACGCACAACTGCCTACCAGAGTGAAATTTGAGCTCTCTCCGTTCATCCACGCAGTGAAGTTGGACAGCTGATCGTTCATAATTTGCAGTGTATCCTGGTAGTGACTGCGGGCGAGGTACTCGTCGCTGCCGTGGCTCGTGAGCATGAAAAGCATAAATATTATGAACAGAAAAGAAGGTATAGAACTCCGTTGTTGTGGTTGTTGCGTCCGTACATCGTTTTGCGTGGTCCCATTGTCATCGCGTTCCATGGTTGACCTGGACGACGAACACAGCAGCCGGAATAATAGTGGCGAGATCACATGACCGACTACATTTCTTAAACTACGTGGGGCACTATATTATATGGGGGACAAATTCACGTAGATCAGCACTGGGAGAGGAATCCGAGTCAGATATGTAGACTCATACATGGCATTCCATACCAGAACGGTCCTCCCGTTACAATCAGAACCAGAAAGGTTCCCATCGAACATATGTAGGAGAGTATGGCATACAAAGAATCTCCGTCGAGAAATGGGAAGGGAAGGATTCAATTTCCCTTATCCCTCGCTAGGACTAGGACAGACGCAGGATTTACTATGCACTTCCCCCCTCATTGGAATGACTTTTATTAGTCATCAAAACCGCAGCATGTGATCTATATGATCAATGCACAGAACGTTAATGTCGAAGGAAAATTGTGCATCCTATGGACTGGTATATTAAAAGGTGAATACATCGATCCCGTATGTTGATCCCACCTGTTCCGAATGCACCTCGCAATTTCACAGTCATCCTTGAAATGGCTGTCTCCTCTGTGGCATTGATTGAGCTTGGCCGGGAATTCAACGGAACGGGGATTATACCACTCACCAAACGGCCTCCGTGGTTGAAGCTTGATAACAACGTGGATGTTGATGTACTCCACACCCATATCGAATCAGTCGATGGGTACGTTCGAGGCCTAATATCAATTTACATCATCCTTCCTTCAAGAATCTTCATAGTAAAATCCTGCGCGGCCTCAAATATTATGAAAGAAATGCGGGGATATCTCACTCTCTTACAGTAAAAGGAGAGAAGCTCCTAAACTCGAAGAAGCGCGCTGTCGGTGCCGCACCCCTGGAAAGTTTTGATCACTACCTCTGGTATGGAACTATTACGATTGGTACTCCTCCCAAATCCTTTGATGGTATGTGTCTCTTTGTATGCTTCATATAAATGGACGCGACCTCTATTGCAGTTGAGTTCGATACTGGTTCCAGGTGGGCACATTCCATCAAACCCCCGCAGCTTATTTGATCAGAACACCCGTAGCGATCTCCTCATTCCGGGGCTCACTTGCGCGGGTTGTTCAGGACATACCCGCTGGGGCCCCACTTCGTCAAGCACGGCCACAGACGCGGGCGCGACATTCGACCTCCTGTTTGGCGATGGAGCCGCTGCCCCAGGAAGACAATAATTTGATAATGTCACCATTGCCGGTCTCAGTGTATGTATGTCCTCCATATTTTCCGTGTGCATATCTGACTGTCAAGTAGGCTGACGTTCAGGCTATTGGTGCCGCGACCACATACTCTACTGGGATGGTTTCCCCCCCAGATGGTATGCTGGGGTTGGCGTTCCATTCAATATCAGCATATGATGAGAATTCCATTTTCGAAACCCTTGTGGATGAAGGAAAGTTGACCGAACCAGTATTCTCAGTCATGTTCACCTCTGACGGAGGCGAGCTATACCTTGGTGGAATAAACCGTGACCTCTATGAAGGTGAAATCGTTTATACTCCCGTGACCGTGGTGGTGAGCTAAAGCGTCGAGTGAACGTGGATGAGAGCTTATGCTATCGAGCCAGGGATACTGGCAAGTGAACATACAGAAAATCCGAGGTAACGACCGAACGATCTTGGGAGACATCACCGCTATCATCGACACCGGCTCCCACATGATCATTGGTGATCGGTCGCAAGTAGCCAACTTGCACTCGATCCTCGGCGGTAAGAGCGTCGGTCGTGGGTATTACAGCTGTAAGTTCCCGTCCGATTCTAATTCAATGCTTCCTTTCCATCGTACGTCCTACAGTCCCCTGTAACAATTTCCCGACAATAAGTTTCGACTTTGGTGGCAGTAAGACATTCCAGATCCCTATCTCGATCCTCAATCGGGGACCTGTTTTACCTGGTTCGTCTGACTGCTTCAGCGGTATCATTTCTCGGCAAGGCAGACGCTGTGAGTTTTAATTTCCAGGCTCATCCTCAGTTGCTCCGTGCTGACCCAACCACTGAATTCCTTCGTTCGGATCACCAGCACACTGGACCCTTGGTACCGTTTTCCTACAGTGCTTCTACATGGTGTTTGATCTCGGCAATATGCAGGTCGGGTTTGCAAATGTTGTTTGGTCGTCACAACCTTTTGGTATTCTTTGATAGATATCATCATGCGCGATATGTTTCAATGGTCATTTGATGATGTTCATGAAATAAAATGCAAATAAGGGTCTCCAGATCCTTGGGCAGGCATGGACTTTCGGCATTCCATCCAAAGATTCTCCCTTTTCTTGCGAAAATGTGAAGTGTGGAAGGACTGTATACGAAGACGGATGCTCTTACCAGGTATATAGTAATTTCCATGCTCTGCATACACTGAAACGAACAGAATGCAGATGTTTCGAGCCCCTTCAGCCCATCATTTGATGACACACCCTTCAATGATTGATGAAAATGTGAGTGTTGCACACTAGTAACCGGATCAAAGGAGCAGTATGGAAAATATATGAAACACTTCTGGATCTAATAGTTAAATATATGTATATGCATGGTACATCATCAATCTCCTCAGCACCTGCAATCTGAAACGCACTGGCTTGAGGCAGTCTTCGAACACGTAATACTGTTGTGACGAGTCCATTTGATCTGGGATCACCGTTTCATTTCCACCCTAGCGAAAGCTCAGAGCTTAATGACAGACGTTCGCCTCATCTCTGATCACAGCCGATGGTCCTTCCTGAATGATCCTCCATGGAACCGTATGTCTCAACCCCCTCATGATCACGCAGCCGCTCATTCTCGTTATGCCTCAGCGCCTCTCGGTCCTCTTCGTACACTGTTCGAGGGCCACCAAGCCAGATTACAATTATCATTGGTATACCCCTCACGAAGGATTTATTACACTCACAGAATGCCAGTTCTTCGAGCGTGCGGCCCGAAGTTTCCGGAAACATGAGGTAGACAAACACAATCTGAAAGGCATTCCAAACGCAATACCTGTTGTTTCAATGTTTCATTGCACCTCATTTTTTCTTTTTTTTTTAAAGCTGATGCTTACGCGATGTACCATCTCCAGCCTATCCGTCAAATTGGTTTCAGAATATACGAATGAATGTATGTCAAAGATGGACGTGCGTACCTATAGTGTCGATCCCGATAGGATTAACTAACTGTGCGAAGAAAGTTCCACCGCGGCCCCACCATTCATACAAGGCGATTCCAGTGGCTCGGACATGGAAAGGGAAAATCTCTGACAAAAAGTCTATTTACATTTGAGTCCGTGTCGTCGCACAAAAACATAGGTAAATTGGTGCCACACTCACTGGAGTCCAAGGCCCCGAATCCTATGTTGTAAGCCGGACTGTGTAAAAAGACGAGACTACAAAACGTGGAGTGTGTGTGACAGGTCAGACTTGACACTCACGCTAGTACCACTTGGCCAGATAGTTTTCTTTGAGTGAGTGAGTAGTCTGCACTAGCTATAGTAAAAGCCAAGAGTACGACGAATAAAGAAATGGTGCAAGCCTATGCACGGTTAGGAAAATAGAAGCAGCTCGAAATCGTCACTCACCAGGTACATCTTGCGTCGAGGGTATCGAGACACGATCAATACAAGAAGTGTACCATTAACTAATTTCCAAGAAACCTTGGCAAGGTTGACTATATTCTTCGTCCGGTTATCATGAATACCAATGCTATCCAAGATTGGGGCGAGGAAGTGCCTGTCAGCAAGGTAAGCGGGTAGCATAGGACATCATGGACAAACGCAGAGCATACGAAATCAGTGCGGATCCACTGAAGGGACTACACAGACCAAGGAATGTAGTGATGATGATCCGCCTTCGCATGCCTGGTGTTGAAAATACTGTCTTCTGGTTTATCTGAGAGATCACCTGTCCTGCTTCTAGTGTTTGCTCGATTTGAGCATACTCAGCCCGGACGAACTCGGAATCTTTATCTCCTTCTGCATGACACTTCACTAGAATTCCCAATGCTTCACTGCCCCTTCCCCTAGATATCAGCCAACGCGGAGACTCGGGGATAAACCAGATGAAGGAGACTTGAAGGAGTCCAGGTACTATTTGCAGAAAAGATGGGATTCTCCACCCCCAATTACTGGTCATGGCAAAGGTCCCAAATGTCACGGCGGCGGCAAGGATAGATCCTAGGGTAGATTAGGTTAAAGTGACCCTCGTAGTTGGTGACGACGTCGATATACCAAGGTAATAAGAAGTATGGAAAAGACCACCCAGGACAACTCGTTCCTTAGGATGAGAGAGCTCTCCATACTTAATGAACGGATACGCGAGATAAAATCGCATCGACGTACCTCCAACCAAAGCAGCAGCAGGTACGACAGAGAATACATTGGAAAATCCAAGGATAAACCGCCCAATGACGAATGTTGTGACTATCCAATTTTTTGTCATGAACAGGGTTGAAAGATATCACCAACTTACAATTCAGAGCAGACCCTTGAAGAATACCCCCGAGTACGGATATGACACTTCCAAAAAATATTGGGTATCGCCTGCCGAACTTATCGACAAGGAAAGGAGCGAACGGGACAGCAGCAACGTAACCCAGTGCATACATAGAAGCCATGAGACCAAGAGTGGCAGAGCGAGGATGATTGTAATCTGTTATTCGGTCAAGCCACTACGACTCTGACATCAATTGTGGATGCTCCCACATTCGAGCCAAGAGGGTACAGCCTGAAGGCCGTTTACCATGGTCGAGTCATAACTGTCTCTGCATGAGCAGGCCACATTCAAACACAGGTCGGATGTGACTACTTGCCCAGCTGTCATTTCGGCTCCAATGCAAGTCGGAAACATCAAGATGTATAAGAGTCGAAGATTGGGTTTTCTGTACCATGGGACCTTATCTTGCTGCGCGAGTCGAGACACGATGTTGTCGTTACCTTCTGATGGTTCATCTCTCCGCGAGTCCATCATGTTAACGCGTGCGATAAGACCGAGCGCTAAGAACCAACTTAGAAAAAGAAATTTAGCAGCAACTCGTTTCGATCGAGTGACCTCGGGGTTATGAGCCCCGCGCGCTTCCTCTGCGCCATGCTGCTGTTGTCCTTTCCTCCTTCTTTATGGCCAGCAATCTGCTCTGGGCGCATCTTCTGCGCAAAGATGCGACTTCGACTGACTTGGCCTCTCAAATCCCGCCCATCGCGCCTCACGACAAGACTGGGACGTCCGTGCGCCTCCTCATCCATGACACGCACGTCAACCTCGAAAAGTTCTCCACCAGAGTCGATGACCTCTTGCAACGCGTCGACAATTGCAAAACACAGGTCATGAACGCCAACAAACTCCTCGACGTTGAGCGCGACAAGGTCGTGACAGAGGTGCTCGAGATTGGTGCGCCGATGCCGACGTTAATCATGTTGTTCGCTGACACAACGGCACGCTCGGTGAAGCCACTAGATGCAATGCTGAGATAAAGGCGCATGTCGGTATACCCGCACAAGCGCCTGCACTCCAACTTCTCCAGGTCTCACAAATGTCGACGGAAAAGTCATTGCAGTCGTTGGAAAAGCGCATAGGCACACTTCAAGCAGTCGGTACTCAGTGCGCAGACACTAGGCCGAGGACGCGCTGACGGGTTTGTACAGTTCCTCGAGATGCAAGCGCATACGATGCAGTCCATCCAGGATCAACAAAACTCCCTTATGAGCACCATTCTGCCGCTTGTATCGGTGATACAGGGTATCCCTGTCCAGATCGACCAAGTCAAACTAACACTATCTGACATGGTCGAAAAGTCCATATCTACGATGACAGAAAGCATCCGGCTGTCCTTGATCAATGAAATCGCACGTGGAGAGTCTCCGATCCGGGTAGGGCCCTCGAGCAAAACCACGTCCAGTACACGGCACGAACGATGGAACGGACCCGCGGATTGCACTGAAAACACCAACACCCTTGCCTCTTCTCCCTTGAGCACTCGTTTTCGGGAAGAACATCGCCCTGGCCTCAAACGAACTCACATGGAAGCAGTGCTAGATGACACGAGCATTGTCCACTTGGCTCGAAAATCGTCACGTTTGACAGCGCCTCAGCAAAGCCCAGGCAATTCGCCACCTGCTCTGCAAATGCCACGAACCCTCCGACGACCCCTTACTGATTTGATTCTCCCTTCAGATAACAGCGTAATGCGAGCCCAAAGCCTCACAGCTGAACACTTGAACTCGACGACACATGGATATATGCGCCCTGCTGCAGCTAGCCCTTTACCCTTCGAGGATACCACGCTTGACTCGGATGAAGTAACAATCCATCGACGAGAGAATACTCCTTTCACCATTGACAAGCCAACTGTGACGCCTGTTAACACCGCTAAGCCATTGGATCAGGATGCGTTATCGAAGGCGATAAAGATCGAAGAAATTCTGGAAGCAGACTTTACTGATGTCATTTCGATCCATTCCTCACCACTCTCCTCTCCACCTTCATCCATACCTCTTGTAGCAGTTCACACGCCGGGAGAAACGAGCGCAGTCATGGCTCAGGCTTATCAACATCACCCTTCGCATCCTCGAACCACTGTCCCCGGTGTCGCTCAAGTAGGACCTGATCGAGTACCATCTGCCAGCAGGTTGACGCCAAATCTCAACCGTTCACCCCACAAACCGATGAGCTTGCGCGACCGCCGGGCACAGATATCCAGGGTGAGTGGAAGAATCGCTCAAAAATGGACACCTGGTGTTTTCATCACAACTTCCTTCTTTCTAGTTTGGGCGTACGCAAACGCAACGTTTCGTGCCGCTGGTACCCTGGTCGGATGAGGAAGAATCCGAGTTATAAGCGTTTCCTGGCCAATCAACGTTGTAGACATTACCCCGGTTACTCCGTGAATAGCCCCCGTTATTTTCTTACGTGTAGTACGATCCATGAATTGAGCAGAGGTTGACTGTGTGATATGTCGAGAACTATATTCGGCTCAATTTCTCCGCACGACGTTCTCTTAACTCCTCGCCATCATGTCCGACGTACAATCCGAGCTCGCGCCTCAACCAGAGGACGGTTCCAGCACGCACGAGACCACTCCTGCAGAGGCCCCGCCTCCAGCACCGATCACCGAACAAGAAGTAGGAGAATACAGAGAACAGGACCGTTTCTTGCCCGTAAGCTCGCATCCTCGTGTCTTTCGCCTCGAGCTCAGCCAGCTTGATCACATCCAGATCGCCAACGTCTCTCGCATCATGAAACAATCCGTGCCCTCTACCGCCAAAATCGCCAAGGATGCCAAGGAATGTGTCCAAGAATGCGTCTCCGAGTTCATCAGCTTCATCACGTCAGAAGCCGCCGAAAAATGCCACATGGAGAAGCGCAAGACGATCGGCGGGGAGGATATACTCTATGCCATGGCTACGTTAGGGTTCGAGAATTACGCAGAGACGCTCAAGATACATTTGGCCAAGTTGAGGCAGGTGGGTCCCCCCCCGCTCTTCCTCCTCCACTCGCCTTCCCCCTTTTTTTCATTTATTTCCGTCCTCACGTTCATACTTTGCTCGGCTGTCGTTTCCAATAGCACCAAGCAGGCAGCTCGTCACATGCACACGCAAGTCATTTAGAAGACAATGGAACATAGAAAAAGAAGATGTTTGGTGACTGGTCATTATTAAATCGGGGATTTTCTTTTTCCTTCCAGTTTTGTATTTCATCAATGGTGTATTCGAAAGTTCATACCTCCATGTACTACCATACTATTTGTGGTGACTTCAGAGGACGACATCAACTAAGTCGTGGTCGCGCTTTTCTTGCCAAGGTGCGCCACATTCTCATTCCCTGCTCGGATAACTGCATCCGAGTCTATTCTGAAAATCTGACCATTGACATATACATAGCAGCATCATTGATGCTTGATCCAACCACCATCAATGCAACCTATACACCATTTGATTTGTTCCTACTACGTATTGATCCGGCCGTATATTGCACTGTCAACCACTCTTCGACTTTCATTATAAGGTCTATGGGTGGACATTTTACTGTCAGTCTTTCTAGTATTCGTTCCATTAGAATGCGATTCGTTACGACAACCCTCTTTTCAATCACCTGCACACTGGCTACTCTTTCCATTGCGAAACCCGCGCCAAACTGGCCGCCGAAGGCGAGCAGCATGGCCATACCGCTCACCAGACACCCTTCCTTTCTGGACTTCGACAGCAGCATTGATCTCGAAGCAATCATCTCGCATGGCATATCACTCACGGAGTACGTGAAATTGAACAGTTATATTACATTGGTCTGCTAACACTTTTTTTTAGGAAGGACCTTGCTGGACTAGAAAATTATAATATGAACACTGGGAAGATACACCCTCTCGCCGTGAGAGAGAATGGATCAGAGTCGCGACTCGAAAGGCGTGGCGCTGGTCTCCCACTGAAACGTTATCAAAGTCAGATGTGGATGTGCGAAATTTCGATTGGCACTCCTCCCAAGACCCTGAAGGGTACATTTTTTAAAATATCATTTTGATATATGTTTACATTGACCTATTCACAGTCCAAGTCGACACTGGCTCAGCGTACGTTTCTGTTAGTTTGTACAACTACTTTTATTCAAGTCAACGTAGCGATATGTGGGTGCTGGAGACCGACTGCGAGGGGATTTCCCCAGATCGCGTGCTTTGGGATCCCAACTTATCAACATCGGCGCAGGAGGAGGGGAAGATATTCCGGTTCAAATATGCAGATGGATCCGTCGTCGACGGTGATCGATTTATTGATAATGTAACCATCGGTGGGTTCACTGTATGTTTGTATCGCTTATGAGCGTGACCATTGCATTCTGACACCATGTTAGGCAGACCTGCAGACATTTGGTTCTGCATTATCATACACTCCAGGTCAGTTGCAGGGATATGAATACCCTGCAGACGGTTTATTAGGATTGGCCTTTCCTTCCAACTCGAAATTTGGTGCTAATCCGCTGTTTGAATCGCTTATCGGACAACCTAGGCTAAGCAATCCGACAATTTCATTTAAACTCTCTTCTTCTGGGGCTGAAATGTATCTTGGTGGAACAAACGATGCGCTGTTCACTGGTGACATTGCTTATATATCTGTGACGCATTCTGTGAGTTATAATGCTGGAGGGAGCGGATGTAGTTGACATTGGCATTTGTGTAGGGGCTATGGCAGGTGTCTATGGACGATATGCGTGTTCATGACAATATGATCCTCGAAAACATACCTGTTGTTTTCGACACCGGTGCAACCCACATGTTCGGAGATTGGGAACGGGTTTCAGAATTGTACGGACACCTTGGCGGCACTCTCAGGGAACATGGAGGCTTTGGTTTCTATTCTCGTGAGTTTGGACTGTGCTCGGTAATTTGCTTTTATCGACCATCTAAAGTGCCGTGCAACTCTTTCCCAACACTGGGCTTTACCTTCGGTGGCAAGACATTTGAAATTCCTCCTGAAGCTCTCATTATTAGACCAGTTTCGAGAGGTTCTCCAAATTGTTTTAGCTCTATCATCGCCCAGCGCTTACGTACTGGTGAGATTTCAAAGCTTATCGCTTCCCGAGCTCCCTTTTCGGCGCTCGATGGACTTGTTCTGACTATCTCGTGCAGCACATTGGAGCATTGGGCTCGATTTCCTGCAAAGTGTATACACCGTGTTCGATTACGGTAACCTACGGGTCGGGTTTGCAGATCTCGCTTGAATCATGGCGAATGTTCCTGGGACATTACTAATTGTACGTTTATGCATACTTAATTATTAGGAAATCATGGTAAAAACGTCGGAGGCAGAGTGCTTCCTTCCCAGAGGACAACTGTGGTTGCGATAGTATCCTCATTCAGTCCGTCTTGCATCGTTCTATTCGTCCATCAGAAAACAACAACGCGCCTGCAAGACATGTCCAAACACTCGTATTCCAGTGTGCCAGGACCTAGAGAGCGCTGTTGCATCTATATATGCATCTACATATCACGCCACAGCTAAACGGAATGTTCGCTGCCGGTGGTTTCCTAGGAGGATCGATCTTCCAGGGCACCATATGTCTCACTGGTATTCTCCCCGTGTTGACGTAACACCTCAACTTTTCCATGCTCCACTTGACCATCTTCAAATACTGATGAGACATCACGAGTGGGTCGTCAATATACACCCCTCGTGGAAGATAGAATATACGTACAAAACGCCAGCTCTTCGAGCGTACGGCCCGACGTTTCCGGGAACATCAGGTAGACAAAGATGACCTGGAACGCGTTCCACACACAGTACCTGTCGTTCCGATATTCAGGGCCCCGTCATATGTACGCCCACATTCCCACAAAACTGGGAATCGAGGCCTACGCGATGTACCATCTCCACCCTGTCTCTCTGTTAGCCCCGCAGTTCACGAAGAAATCATAAGCATACCTGCGGGATCGATCCCGATTGCATCCATGAACTGGGAAAAGAATGCCCCGCCGCGAGTCCACCATTGATATATTGCGATACCGCTCGCCCGGACGTGGAATGGCAAGAGTTCGGGCATATATGCTAGCACACGACCTGGTTCATACGTCGCACAGTATAATGGCATGGTGCTCACCGAAATTCAGGGTACCAATCGCTAGGTTGTAAGCCAAGCTGAACAAAAACATGAGGCTACGAAGGCGGGGCAAATATGGCAACAGAAATGGCGTTTGCAATGACCTGAACACTCACACCAGCGCCGAGAAAGCAGAGAATTTGGTGTAGGTGGCAGCATAATCTGCACTGGCTGCGGTGAGAGCAACAAATAGTGCAAAAAGAGGTTGGTACAGGCCTTGGCATTGTTATGAAGGATGGTGTCAGAGGTTCAAGATCATATTACTTACTAAATACATCGTACGCCGAGGATATCGTTGCGTGATCAACCCAATACCGGCGCCATTAACAAATTTCCAAGAGACATAGGACAGGTTGACGATGTTCTTCGTTTGATTTGATGAAGTGAGAGCGCGCCATACTGCAGCGCTTACACTCGGTGGACTAGAGACAGAGGGCTAGACTTACCAGGTAGGTTCTGGGTTGTTGAGGTCCCGTCGTGGTTGAGTACAACATGCTTACGTAATACTAGCGCTGTAGTTCATTCAACATGATTATCATGAATGCCGATGTTATCCATCAGCGGGGAAAGGAAATTTCTGTCGATGATCAAATACTTCACAACATAGAAACTAACCAAGACATACAAAATTAATCCAGCCCCACACCAATTCATGCTTAGACCGAGGGATGCAGTAATAATCATGCACTTTCGCATTCCTGGCGTTGAAAGCCCCATTCCCCAGCTCGTTGATCCCAGTTTGAGCGTCTGCTTGATTTGCACATACTCCACCTCGACAAACTCAGGATCTTCGTCTCCTTCCCCATGATACTCGACAAGAATGCTGAGGGCTTCACTATTCTTCCCCTTAGATATAAGCCAATGAGGTGACTCTGGAATGAACCAAATGGAGAATGCTTGAACGAGGCTGAGTATAGCTTGAAAGAAAGATAGGATTCTCCATCCCCAATTACTAGTCATGGAAATGTAGACGAGTAAGACTCAGTGACTATGGTTAGAGTCAACTGTATTACCTGTAGACGAGTAAGACTACAGTAGGGTAAGTATGAGTAACAATAATAGGTAGTGAGTATCTTACCTCAGTGACTATGGTTAGAGTCAACTGAGGTACGGTACAGAGACGAGCGAGTAAAAGTACTGGCTTATGTAAGCTACCTAATACGGAAGTGAGCACTTGAACTCCAATAGGAAAAGGTCCCAAGTGTCATTCTCATTTGTTTGATATTTCTATTGATGTGGACCTTGATCATAAGAAGGGGGTAATGTAACATTTTCATTCTTCCTTGTCACATCTTATCTTATCTATTTCATACCTTATTGCCAATGCATGTGTTACAGTACAGTGACCTCAGAAACCCTTTCCATGTTAGCCTCAACTGTGATGTGTGGAGCACACTGCCAGGCACTGTGAGAATTTCGGTTGGCTCTGGTGGAGTTATAAATGGTACACACTCTCAGCTACAACATTGTCCCCAGGGTCATGTGATTTGGTTCACACACTATTGAGATAGATCCATTTTAAAACATGTAGGAAACTCTAGTAGAAGTCACTATATTGGAATGTAGTACTGTACCTGTAGGAAACTCTAGTAGAAGTCACTAGAGTAAAGGCTACACTACGAAGGTTCGAAATAGCTATGATTACGTAATAT
>JBBPMR010000748.1:0-15142 GCA_038090415.1 Rossbeevera mucosa | reverse complement strand
AAAGGAGGATATACCAAGTACTAATATATACCAAATACCCTTTTTATTTGAAAAGTCCAAAAACTGTTCCAATGGTGTTGCAGGTTTAGAATGGATATATCTCTGGAGCCCCTGAGCCAAATCACATGACCCTGGGGACCGAGTTGTAGCTAAGGGTCTGTACTATGTTTGTCTTTACCAAAGCTAAGCGAGATTCCCACAGGTGATTGCAGGACACTTCATGCCCTGTTTTGGAGTTAAACATTGGAACGGTTTTTGGAGTCACTGTACATATATAACTTGAGATTCACATGTACAAGAATAGATAGATACATATCTCACACATATTAAGATTACATACCATGTATATAAGCTCTGGTCTCAGGATAAACAATAGAGATGTTTCCTTGCCCTCTAAACCCTTGCATAATCCAGCCTACAAAGCTATCAACCGAGTAAGTACAGCCTTTACCTTTATTTCTCTGTAGCCCCTGTCCAGGGATGCTTGACTAGCTTCCACTGCCTTCAACAGGTTATGAGCCCTGCCAGTGGTCAACAGCATGATTGACTTACAGTCTCACCTGTGGATAAGGCTACTGGCAATGATCTCTCTTCCAGGTGATGACACCATAATGATTGAGCACATATGCACTCTTGTAGCTCCCACAAGGGAAAGACAGGCCACACCAGGTCATGTTCCACTCAGTTAACTATTTACTGAATGCCTTCTACTCAGATATGCTATTTTTCAATGGCCTCTACACTTCTGAATGATATTCCTCATCTCACTGGCCCCAACTATCAGTCCTGGGCCCCCAAGATGGGTGCCTGCAGGTAGCCAAGGCATGAGGCAAGTGCAGGTTGTAGTCTGTGCATAAGAAAGTGAAGCAGCTGGCACCTCTTTTCTCTTGTTCTCCATGCTTCTACAGTAGTCACTCTATCTATCCTAGTATCCAATAGTCCTTGATACATTTGTTTTTGCAGCTCTCAATCCTTCCAGTTGTTGATCAGCTCCATCAGCATGCCCCCACAACAAAACACTTATGAAATGCAACCACTGGACCACAATGCACAAGTGATGAAGTGACAGCGCGCCATATGGCAGCAGCTGGTCACCTGAAGATTAATCTAGCAAAGGGCTAGACTCACCCAAGGTTCTTAGTGGAGGTTGAGGTTAGCACATAGTGGTTTGAGTACAAGATGCTATTAGAACTCAGATGTGGAGTTCGAATATATATACATATGATTATGTAAATACTACTATATGTGGAACGAACTATCGTTCATTCAACACTCCCCCTTGCTAAGCAGCTGCTCTGAGCATGTAAGCAAGTGAATGATTCTCCTAGGACTGTGCTTTGTCGTAGAGAATGAGGCCAAGCTAGTGTCGGCAGTTAGTGAGTGCCTCAATGCTAAGGTTTTTGGTGAACATGTCGGCAGGATTTTTGGTACCTTCCACAAAGAAAATCTTGATAAGGCCTTCCTTGACAAAGTCATGGATGCCATGCCATTGGATATCAATGTGTTTTGATCGACTTTCCATAACAGGATTGTTTGCCATGAATATAGAACCTTGGTTGTCACCACAGATCGGAGTGGGCGTCATGTGATAGCCCATTTCTTCCATAAGGGTTCTGAGCCAAACTACTTGTTTGCTACAATCAGATAATGCAACATATTCAGCTTCGGTGGATGAATAAGCCACGCGAACTTGTTGGCGTGATTGCCAGCTGAAGATGCATCCAGCTAGTTTAATGAACCAGCTGGTCTGAGAGCGACGAGATAGTGAGTCAGATGCCCAGTCTGAATCAGTATATGCAATGAGACCAGCTCCTGAGGATCCATCGAATACAAGGGAATAATATCTTGTCCCGAGTAGATAGTGGCATATGTAGAATGCGCGATCGAGATGTTCCTTGGAGGGTCTAGCAGCATGCTTAGAGAGAGCGATTACTGTGAATGCAATATCTGGGCAGGTTCCGAGCATTAAGTACAGCAGGGAACCGATCACTTGTTGGAATAGTGTTCTGATCTGGGGGTCGACTGCGCCTTTGTAGGCAGCAGGCTGATACCCTTGTGGCAGTGGTGTGGGAGCCACTCGAGCATTGACAAAATCAAATTGTGTTAGGATTTTCTCTAAGTAGGCGCATTGATCAATTAAGATCTTGCTGCCATCTCGCTTTATGCTCATGTGTAGGAATTCCTTGGCAGAACCTAGATCTCTGCATTCCCATCGCTTCATGAAGGCCTCTTTAACCACTTTGACTGCTTTAAGGTCAGGGCCACAAAATAGGGCATCGTTGACGTAGATGATGGCAACAATATTAACATCTTTCACCATTCTGAATATGAATATGCCAGCTTCGGACTTCAGACGTTCAAATCCGAGTTCTTTCATGGACTTGTTTAAAGTCTCCCACCAGGCTAGTCCGGCTTGTTTAAGGCCATAGAGGGCACACTTTAGGTGGAGCACTTTATGCTCTTGTCCTCTGACTGTGAAACCTTCGGGTTGCTTCATGTAGATCTCTTCTTCGAGCTTGCCATATAAGTAGGTGCTTCGAATGTCTAGAGCCTCAATGTGCCAGTTCTCTAGGGAGGCCAGTGCAAGCATTAAGTGCACTGTCTCAAACCTTACAACAGGGGAGAATATGTTGTCGAAATCGATCCCTTCGACTTGGGAGAAGCCTTTTGCTACAAGGCGGGCGCATTTGTGGCCATCAGGTTTAACGTCAAATACCCAGTGATTGGCAATGACTTTGCGGCCTTTCAGCACATCTACAAGTTCGAAGACTTGTCATTCTCGGAGCATGTCGAGTTCTTTTTGACATGCGTCTCTCCAGTCCTTCTGCTCATGGGATGGCAGGGTTTGTATGTCCCTGTAGGTCCATTCACGGTGTGGTTTATCAGTGACCATTGATAACACCTTTGATAATAGAAAATTTGTGAGTCCAGATCCCCCTTCACGACATAGGCGTGCCATGTGAATATCTTCATCAGAAGAGGGAGCGGCAGTAGCGGTTGTGTCAGGAAAACCACCAGGCACCAGTCGCGGTCGAGCAGCGCATTCTTTGCGCTTGATGTCATGTGTCTGATCGACAGGATGACGATCGTCACCATATACATTGTCAGGGTGGACAGGTGGTCTGCGGATGTGGCTGGAATGGCATGGCGCAGGTGGTATGGCAGGTGGTGCAGGAGCTCTCCGAGGAGGAGTGCTTGGCGGTGGTTGGACAGGCGAAGGCGGAGCAGCAGGAGGCATTTGTGGACGAGGAGGGTAACTTTAATGAGTGATTCCATCGTCAGGAAAGGGCACTGCTATGGGCGTGTCGAGAGATGGAGCAGGCTGGGCTGGTTCAGCCATTGGCCGTGGGGGTGCTCTGCTCAGTTTGTTGCAGCAGGGAAATTGCGCTTCCTCGAAAGAGGCTTGCGCAGCTGTGAACAGGACATTGTTGGGGGAACGCATGAACAGGAAGTTAGATTCGTTCCCTGGTGCCACACCTAGATACACCATAAGTTCCGATTTAGGGGCTAGTTTATCAGCCCGAACATCGGCAGGAAGGAAGACATATGCGGCGCAACAGAAAACGCGCAAGTGATTGATCCTGGGCTTCTTCAAATGAAGAGCCTCAAAGGGTGTCCGCCATTGGAGGTGACTGAGGGGGGTGCGGTTGTAGATATGTGTTGCATGAGCAACAGCAAATTACCACCAGCTATCAGGCAAGCAAGCCAAGTGGCACATAGCCTCAGCTTTGTCCATAAGGGTGCACATGAATCGTTCTGTGCACCCATTCTGTTGAGGGACATGAGGAGCACTTTCATGAATCCTAATTCCCTCCCCCTTAAGTAGACTGTCATAGGCGACTGATTTGTATTCGCCGCCAAAGTCAGACATCCAACCTTTCACCTGTGCATTGTATTGCATCTTCACTTCTTGTAAGAAGTGTTTGGTGGTCTGTAGTGCAGCATTTTTGGTGCGCAAAGGGACAGACCAGGCCATGGAGGTGAAATCATCAAGGAAGATGATAATGTACTTGTATTTCCGGTACGATTCGGTTGGGAAGGACTTGATGTCCATATGGATAAGTTCAAACGCGCTTTTAGTGCGCACGGCAGATGGAGGGAAGGAGTGTTGTGGTTGCTTGCCTTTGGCACAACCAGGACAGACATGAGGGTCTTTATTCGGAATGGTGAAATCTGGGAGTCCTGTGGTATGCTCTTTCGCCTGTTTGACGACTTTCCTTGAGGGGTGTCCCAAACGCCGATGAACAGTTTCATAATCTATGGTGCTTAGAGCAGCCTTTCCAGCTGGTGTAGCTTCTAGGGTGTACATATTACGCCCGAGTTGACCAGTGGTGAAGAGGGCGAGTATTTCGCCATTTCCAAAAGTCATTGTCAATTTATTGTGGGTGCCGAATACTTTGGCGCCTCACATGAGAAGTTGTCCCATTGATACTAGGTTGACTCCTGACTTAGGGATATATCCGACATCATGCAGCTCTAAATAGCGCACTTGGTTTTCAGTAGTTTGCCATTGCAGGCGTACTTTTCCAATACCGGTAACAAAAATGGCACCGCCTGCTGTTTGTACGGGCAGTTGGTGATCCTTTTTAAGCTCCTTAAAATTGACAAAGACATCTTTCAGAAAGGTGAAGTGCATGGAAGCACCGGAGTCGAGTATCCACAGCCGTTTTGTCTCATTCTCATGGTGTGCACATTTGGAGCAGGCGCAAATGTCCGTTTCGCATTTTTCTATGCTACTACACAGAGATATTGTACTATGAGCTGTAAGCGCAGATGCAGCTATTAGCGAGTTGTCTGTGAAGCAATAGGATAATGGTACTGACTTTATAATGGGCCCGAAGCTCCAGTCATCGTTTTCCCCTCCTTCCGAGCCAAATATGTCAATGAGATCCTCCTCATCCCAGTGGTCTGCCAGCGGGGGCATAATGGCGTTCCTTCAGGAACGTTTGGATGGGGGAGGTGTATCATCCTCGGATTCAGGAACAGGCTCAAGCCAGGAGGCAAGCGTTGGCGTGGTTGGGGAGGAGAGAGAAGAGGAAGTGGATGCGACAGGATTGATGCCAGCGAGGAAGGAGGGACCTTGCCTTGTAAGTCCTGCATTGAGAGAACGGATAGTCTCGATTAAGGGCAGTATCTCAAGTCGTCGAGCAAGAGAAAATGCTTGCTGTATTTGGTTACAAGCAGGCAGGCCTTGGTGCCCTTGGTATAATTGGGCAGGACAGTTGGCGAGGGCGCGAGGGTCGGAGAAGGGTTCAGGTCCGGAGGTGTAGACTATGGAGGCAATATGCGTGTGATTGTGATCATGTTCATTTTCATGAACATGCTCTGTGGTGGAGTTAGACTCCTCGCGTTTCTTGCCGCCTCGTTTACCTCGTCGCCCCTTGTTCTTTCTAGCGCTGTCATCGTTAGACGATTGCTGCTGTTCGAACTTGGGGTCATCCCCCTTGCGCTTTATGGCACTGATCTTATGGGCCTGAGGGGCCTGAGGGACGTTCTTCATCTGGCGCTGATCCCACGAGAGGATCGCAGCCTGCCAAATGTCGGTGACCGTTGGGTCGACGAACTTTCCAGTGCTGTCTTTCTTCTGTGCAATCATCTGCACAACTACGTCCATGGAGGGAGGGAGCTTGGCGAGCAGGAGCATCGCCTGGACCTTGTCGGGGATGGTATATCCCGCATCTTTGAGACGAGAGAATAGATTTTCCACCTTGTTGATGGAGGGAGTGGGATGGAAAGATTGCGCCACCTTCATGTCGAGGAGCTCTTTGAAGAGCACGAAAGCCCCGGTGATACCGGGGGTGTCGTATTCCTTCTTGAGAGCTGTGATGAGGTTGGCGGCCTTCTCCACAGCAAAGTACTTCTGGTGGAGGGACTCAGTCATATAGAGCTTGAGGGTCCCGGCGATGGTATCGTTCGCCTTGTTCCAGTTGATCCAGAAGTTGGTTTCCTCCATGGCTGCTGAGGGGTCGAAGGTGGGGGCTGTGATTGAAAGAGACCAAGAGCACCCGGTGGACCGGATGTAGGAGTTCATGACGGGCCACCACTGGGACCAGTTGGCGCCAGTAAAGATAGGGATGGTGATGGCAAAGTGGGAAGACATTGTTGGTTCTGTAAACATGAACAAGTCAGCGTAACGAACTGACATAGTTTCCCCCTACTGGAGGTACAAAAATCATGCAGCAGTGAAGCGCAATGGTGCAGGTTTTACAACCTCTGCATGCAGTGTTTCCATGCAAAGCAGTGAACCTTCTGGAGCTAGCAGGTACTGCAGCCATAAAGGCATGAGGTACCGCTTTGGCTACCAGGGCTCATAACCTGATGAAGTGACAGCGCGCCATACGGCAGCAGCTGGTCACCTGAAGATTAATCTAGCAAAGGGCTAGACTCACCAAAGGTTCTTAGTGGAGGTTGAGGTTAGCACGTAGTGGTTTGAGTACAAGATGCTATTAGAACTCAGATGTGGAGTTCGAATATATATACATATGATTATGTAAATACTACTATATGTGGAACGAACTATCGTTCATTCAACAACAAGTCTTCGAAATAGCATGCCAGTGCCTTGTAGACAGGTATGCAATCACACATGAAGATGCCACACAACAGCTTTTAGACACCTGGCATGATCTCAACCACATTGCCTGCCAAGAATGGGACAACCACCAAGCCCAGATAGTTGAACAATGGTGCATTGACAAAGAACAGGAGTGACAAAAGTGGAAAGAATGCCAATGTTGCCAGCAAGAAGAGGAAGATGAAGCACACAAAGAGGACAGAAAGAAGAATTGCACTAAGTTCCTCCCTTATGCCAACATCCCTCTACCATTGATCTTATCCATCATGCCCTCTCTGCTAGCACTGCGCAAACTAGGGAAAGGAGAATATGTAGAACTCTACTTCTTTACCAATAAAGGTCTGGCAGATGCACAAGACTTTGCACACTTGGTCAATGATGATGCATTTGCTTTTATGCTGGATGAGAATGGAGCACACTCCTTCATGCCCATTGCTGCAGCCAAAGCCAAACAATCAATTATCCCAGACAAGGATCTCTTGTGGACTCAAATCAATGAGGCACTTCACCACATGCTCCAGGCAATAAAAGATGCAAAATGGCCAGAAGAACACATCCAAGACCTTCTCAAATTCTGGATGAATCTGGCCACATATGAATGAAGGCATGATCCAGATGAGACAGCTCAACAAGCGCTCATTGTCTACCAGGCCATGTACTGGCGCTGCTGGCATAACTCCCTAGACGCCCTCTCCTCCTTTAACCTGAGATTCATCAACCAGGAGGCCCTTGACTGAATCAAAGCAAAAATAGTAGACCAGAGATGCCTGGCAATTGACCAGTGAGCCAAAGAGGCAGCAGATCAGTTGGCAGTGGCTACAGCATGGGTATCAGCCCCCTACAATGTGCCCATGCCCAGCATCTATGGACAGCACACCAACACAGTGCAGAGAGGACTGCCCAAACAAGCCATATCCACAAGCCCAGAACCCCCTGCAGCTCCACAAGAGCAGCACAAATGCCAAAAGTCCTTTCATGGACCAGACAGGATGAGCGGCAGCATGAAACCTGTTACGATTCATTGCTTTTCTTTTCTTTTCTCGCTTGTTTTCACTACGGACTACAGAGTCTCTGCGTTCAAACCACGCTCAGGCCATTTCTTTTCTTCTATGATGACATAATACCCTCGACTCACCTACCTTAGTCATCATTTCCCTCATGACTCATCTATGCTGCGCATTATTCATCATGACTCATCCTGACTCATCGATGCTGCGCATTACTCATCTTATTTGTAACCATTACTCATCCGCAGCATTCTGACTCATCTTCACACTGCGGATTACTCATCTTCCTTCCACCATGTTCCAAGGTGTTCCATCAGCTTAGTCATCTTCATTTCCCTGTACTTATATAAACTCTTCCATACCGTCCGTATCCCTTAAGCTAGATCTCCTTTGTATTTCCATACCTTCGTCAATCTAGCCCCTTGCTCCTTCCCTTCGTGGGTGAACCCTCTGCGTGTCTTCGTCCTACACTTGATTGGACGCTAGACTTGTGACACTTCACTTGATTGTGCCACAGTCGTCTCTACAATCGATAGAACGACCCTTGCGACCGTTATCTCTACACGGTACCCTTCGATCCTTGTCCACCTTCGTCTAACAAAGGCTACGCTCGTCCCTACCCGGGCCAAGCGTAACAAAAGATCTAGCTTCTTCAGAACGGTCACCATCGCCGTGAACCGCCCACCATTTCTCGACCCCCGCGTAACCCTGATCCCCGTCGCTTGAGGCGACAAGCTTCTGCCCCATACCCCGTAGAAACTTCACCAGAACCATCCGTCCACTCCAGCCTCGAAGAGAACCCTTCAGAGCCTGACATCCTCATCCCTTCTCCCGAAGACGAGGATCAAACGTTGTCCCTTTCCCTCCACTTACGAACCGCTCTCTCTCTACCTCCCGACCCCACTCCTCCTAGTCCCACACCCGTCCAGCAACCACCACCCCCCATGTCCAAACCCACCGAACTCCGCATCGCCTCTCCCGAACACTTCGATGGCTCTTATACCAAGGCCATGCCCTGGCTTTCTTCGGTTACCTTCTATTTGGAAGTCAATAAAGAAGTATACAATACCGACGCAAAGAAAGTCACCTTCGCCCTCTCGTTCATGACCAAGGGGTCCGCTTCTACCTGGGCCCAGACCTATCGCCAAAACTCTATCGACGATGATGGAGACGTCACCATCGGAACCTTCAAAGAGTTCATCAGACTTTTTAAAGCCGCCTTCAAACACCTCGACACCGTCAACAACGCCATCGCTTGGCTCTCGACTAAGCGGATGGTTCAGAAGAAGAAGGGCGGCGCCTACGAACCCTCCCTCACTGACTACATCGCCTCATTCCGCAACAATGTTGCCCAAGCCCAGATCACCGATCCAAATGTCTTAATCTCTTACTTCGGAGCAGGAATTCCCCCCGCCCTCACCCGCCGAATCTACTCCATGGATACCGTCCCCACCACCATCGATGATTGGTATAAACGAGCCACTCAATACCAATCCCAATGGGACACCGCAAACCTTGTAATCTCTCGCTCTCATAACCCCCTCAGAAACGTCACTTCCTTCCAACAGTCCTCTTCCTCCTCCACCCCCACTCGTGATCCCAACGCCATGGATATAGACGCCGTCAAAGTAGGGAAACTTACCCCGGAAGAACGCAAACGTTGCATCGAGAAAGGTCTCTGCTTCCGATGCCGGAAACCCGGACATACCAGTACCGCTTGCCCTAATTTTGCGACGCAGCCTCCCAAGAAGAAAGTCCAACGGGTCGAAGAAGATCTACCGAAGCTGGAAGAAGTAGAAAGTGACGATGATGAAGAAACGATTGGAAGAGTTCGCTTCACCCCCGCTACCAAGTGGGATTTTTGAAAAGGAGACCTCGATCAACGCAAGGATCTCCTAGTGCTACGTGTGCCCCTGTATTAGTATCGCAATCTGCTAAATCTATGCGAATTCCCCTGCAGCTTGTGGTACCCTCGCACACCATGAAAGTCGTTGACACCCGCGCTCTTGTAGACAGCGGTGCAGATATCTCCTGCATCGATTGGATGTTCGTACGAAAACACCGACTCCCTACCACGAAACTCGACGTTCCTATTCTGGTGCGAAACGTCGATCAGTCTACGAATAAAAACGGCGAAATACGCTATACTTGTACCCTCTACGTAAACACCGAAGGGGTCTCCCAGAAGGTCCTCTTTCACGTCATGTCTTGTGGCAAAGAAAACCTCATCCTTGGCCTCCCTTGGCTTCGCTCAACAAACCCTGTCATCGACTGGAAAGCTCAAACACTCTCCATCGACGAATCCTGTGACCAGTCAAAGGACCTATACACTACCTATGTCGCCGATTCCCATCGACATGACTCAATTTTCCGCCCCCCTTCCGTTACCCCATACAAACCACCGCGACATACGAACGTCACTCCCGACGCTCAGGAACGTCTCCAAACCTATATGGATTACAGCGACCCTCACGACTATATCCTTCGAGCTAAGGAGAACAGAACCATCAACCGAGTCATCCGCGGAGTCTGCCGCTTCGCCCCTCTCGGCTCCCCCCTATGTCGAAAGATCACCTCCTCCACAGAACTCGCCGCCGCAGCCGAAAAGGCAAAACCACCCCCCGTCCTTCCAGAAGAATATAGAGCATACGCCTCCGTTTTCTCGGAAGATATCACCGATCATGTTCCCCCGTCTCGACCCTACGACCACGAGATCAATCTCAACGATTCCTTCATCCCCAAAATTGGGAAACTTTACCCTTTGTCCCCCGAGGAACGCAAAGCCACTGACGACTTTCTCGAAGAAAACCTTCGATCAGGGAAAATCCGCCCCTCGAACTCTCCCCAAGCCTCCCCATTCTTCTTTGTCAAAAAAAAGGATGGCAAACTCCGTCCTTGCCAAGACTATCGTTACGTCAACGAACATACTACCCGAGACGCTTACCCCCTCCCTCTTATCTCCGACCTTGTCGATAAACTAAAAGACGCCAAGGTGTTTACCAAATTCGACGTACGATGGGGGTATAACAACGTTCGCATCAAAGACGGACACCAGTGGAAGGCCGCGTTCATTACCCACAAAGGTCTCTATGAACCCACCGTCATGTTCTTTGGTCTATGCAACTCCCCAGCCACATTCCAGCGTTTCATGAACGACTCCTTCCGGGATATGATCGCCGAAGGGTGGCTTATCATTTATATGGACGACCTACTCATCTTCTCCCCCGATGATACCACGCACACGGAACGTACTAAACGTGTCCTTCAACGAATGAAAGAACTAGACCTTCGCCTCCGCCTCTCCAAATGTAACTTCGCCACCAAGGAGGTCGAATACCTCGGAATGATCGTCCAACCGGGACAGATCGCCATGGACCCTGTCAAACTTGACGGGATCGCATCTTGGCCTGTGCCAACCAAAGTCAAAGAAGTACGCTCTTTCCTTGGATTCGCCAACTTCTACCGCCGGTTCATCCCGGACTACTCTACCGTCGCTCGCCCCCTCCTTGACCTCACCAAAAAGAACCTTGCCTGGTCGTGGACACCTGCTTGCGAGCAAGCTTTTCAATCGCTGAAACAATTGTTCCTCTCGAAACCCGTCCTGCGACTTCCTGACCTCTCTGCCCCCTTTGCCATCGCCACCGATGCATCCAAATATGCTACTGGGGCCATCCTTCTTCAAACCGACTCCAACGGTGACTGGCATCCCTGCTCCTACCTCTCCCAGACATTCTCTCCAGCCGAACGAAACTACGACATCTACGACCGAGAACTCCTTGCCATAATTCGCGCTCTCAAAACTTGGAGACACTACCTCCATGGCTCCCCTTTCCCGGTCCAAGTCTTCACAGACCATAAAAACCTTACCTACTTCCGTCAAGCCCAGCATTTAAACCGACGACAAGCTCGCTGGCTCCTTGATCTCTCGGACTTTGACCTCAAGATCGTCCACGTAGCTGGAAAACTCCTCGCTGGACCCGATGCTCTCTCTCGACGCTCTGACCTCTGCCCCGACACCTCTGACAACGACAACACAATCCTCCTTCCCGACTCCCTCTTTGTTCGCCTCCTTGACTCCTCGTTAAACGATGTCATTGCCTCCTCTTCGAAAGACGATCCCCTCGTTTTGCAGGCCCTCCAAGCTTTGGACGGGAAGATTCCCCCTGCATTTCGGTCTCGTCTCTCTGACTGGCAATTCCACGCCGGGGTCCTCACCTACAAAGATCGTGTCTACATTCCCCCCATCGACTCCCTTCGTCGCTCTATCCTTGAACGCTGCCATGATCACCTTACAGCTGGTCATCCGGGATACTTAAAAACCCGGCAACTCGTTGCTGCAGAGTTCTGGTGGCCCGGTCTTGCCCAATATGTTCGCAAATATGTGGAGGGCTGCGCACTATGCCAACAGAACAAAGCGAACACGCACCCTACCATCCCGCCCCTTGTCCCTATCAAATCATCCTGCTCCCGCCCATTCCAACAAATCTCTTGCGATCTCATCACCGATCTTCCCCTTTCCTCGGGCTTTGATTCTCTCTTGGTCGTGGTCGACCACGGGCTTAGTAAGGGGGTAATTCTCTGCCCCACAAAGAAAACAATCACCGCCGAAGGCGTAGCATCCCTCTTTTTCCATAAAGTTTACACACGCTTCGGGCTCTACGACAAAATTATCTCAGATCGTGGACCGCAATTCGCTTCCGCCTTCGCTCGGGAACTTGGACGACTCCTGGGTTATGACCTTTCTTTGTCCACTGCCTATCATCCCCAGTCTGACGGAGAAACGGAACGTGTAAACCAAGAAGTGGAAACGTACCTTCGGATCTTCTGTGGAAGCAACCCCACCTTGTGGTCCGATTTAATCTCCCACGCTGAATTTGCGCACAACCACCGCCCCCACTCCGTTACCAACAAATCTCCTTTTTCCTTAATCCTCGGCTTTGAACCTCGCGCTCTTCCTTCGATTATTCCTGATACCAACATCCCTGCAGTTGAAACACGCCTAAAAAACCTCACTGCTGCACGAGACGAAGCCCTCGCCTCCCATGAGCTCGCTAGGCAAGTCATGGCCTCCCGCTCTAATCACCGGTTCACCCCTTTTTCCCTCGGAGATAAAGTCTGGCTCGAAGCAAGGAATCTCAGACGCACCTTGACTCATTCTAAATTTGCCCCTAAACGCGAAGGACCCTTCACCATCACCAAGGTCTTATCACCGATCACATATAAACTCCGCCTCCCCAAAACGTGGAAAATCCATGACACGTTCCATGCTTCTCTTCTCACCCCCTATCACGAGAACCCTGTTCATGGGAAGAATTTCCCTGCGCCACCCTCGGAACTTGTAGAAGGCGAAGAAGAATACGAAATAGAACGCATCTTACGCCACCGCGGAACTCCGTCACGCCGCATGTTCCTGATCCGATGGAAAGGATACTCCGCCGAAGAAGACTCGTGGATTGCCGAATCGGAGTTGCGGCACGCAAAATCACTCCTCGAAGGATATAAAAAACTCCACCCTCTCGCTTTCCCTCTTTCTTCCCTACCCTCATCTACCCCTACCAAGAAAACAAAACGTCGCTCCTAACCTTTTCAAACCTTATCATCCACTATGGCCATAGAATTTACCTCGTCTACTCCATCCTCTATTTCTTCTCCTACCTCTTCCTCTTCGCCCTTAGACACTATTTCTACTATCGCTCAGTCTGGATGGGATGATCCCTCCGCCCCCAGTTGGGAAGAACGCCGCGCCGCCGCTTGGGGTCCCCAACAAGACTCTGACGGTCTAGTCCCCGTATCCATCGCTACCACCCCCTCAGAACGCCTCTCCGCCCCGATTCTCTCCGTGGATGTTCCACTTTACGCCTCTCGCCTGAGGGATGACTTTCCCGACGAAGAGTACATCCGCCTCATGAACCAGTTCATTACCAATTCCCGCCTTGCCACTTCCATCACCGCTTACCTAGACGTAGGCTCCCCACTCTATGCCCTCTATCGCGCCTACCTCCAAGCGGAACGCCTCACCCCCATCGCGTCCCACGTCACTGCACAGGCGCATGTTGGCTTTATAGGTTCCCTTCTATCCACCATTCGGAATGAACTCAGAGGCGCCCTCTCCGTCGCCCTCTACCAATTAGGCATGGGGGAATTCTTACAGGATTTAGACCGCTACCTCTTGGAGCTTAACCAACAACAGCGTATTCCCTCCCCGGACACTCCATCCGCATCGTCATCCCCGCTTGGGTCTGAAGAAATCGACTTCCTTGACCGAGCCGAAGCCCACTGGACGGGTAACCACGGACAGACACCACTCACTCAGTCACATCCTCGGTACCACGAAGCTTGTTTCCATTGCCACCGCCTCGGACATCGGCGCAACGACTGCATGTTCTATCAATGCGCCATCTGCTTACGTTGGCGACCAGGTCATAATCAGGGACGCTGTCCGTTACGCCGCCCTCCAGGAATTCCGTCCCCCGCTTCGTCCCCAGCTTCCTCTCCCCAGTCCACTCGGTCATCCCGCTCTAACCGTTCCCGTCGATCTAACCGGATTCGCACTGTCCCTCCTCCTCGCCGACGTCGATCCCCGTCCGCTGATGACACCCTCGTCGACAACGACGTTTGGGATGATACTGCCTACGCTAACGTCACCGGTTCCCCCGGCCCCTCGTATGGCGACTTCTAGTCCTTCGCTGGTAGCTTGGACATAGCAGGGGAGTAATGTTACGATTCACTGTTTCTTTTCTTTTCTCGCTTGTTTTCACTACGGACTACAGAGCCTCTGCGTTCAAACCACGCTTAGGCCATTTTCTTTTCTTCTATGATGACATAATACCCTCGACTCATCTACCTTAGTCATCATTTCCCTCATGACTCATCTATGTTGTGCATTACTCATCTTATTTGTAAACCATTACTCATCCGCAGTATTCTGACTCATCTTCACACTGCGGATTACTCATCTTCCTTCCACCATGTTCTATGGTGTTCCATCTGATTAGTCATCTTCATTTCCCTGTACTTATATAAACCCGTCCATACCGTCCGTATTCCCCAAGCTAGATCTCCTCTGTACTCTCACTTGTACCTTGTCAATCTAGCCCCTTCGTCTTCCCTCTACGGGTGAACCTCTGCGTGTCTTCGTCCTACACTTGACTGGACGCTAGACTTGTAACACTTCATTCGATTGTGTTACGGTCGTCTCTACAAACGATAGAACGACTCCTGCGACCGCTATTCCTACGCGGTAACCCTTCGCCCTTCGACCCCTCGCCGCTCAGAGGCTACGCTCGTCCCTACCCAGGCCAAGCGTAACAAAAGATCTAGCTTCTCTCTTACGGTCACCATCGCCGTGAACCGCCCACCATTTCTCGACCCCCGCGTAACCCTGACCCCCGTCGCTTAAGGCGACAAGCTTCTGCCCCATACCCCGTCGAAACTTCACCAGAACCATCCGTCCACTCCAGCCTCGAAGAGAACCCTTCGGAGCCTGATATCCTCATCCCTTCCCCCGAAGACGAGGATCAAACGTTGTCCCTTTCCCTCCACTTACGAACCGCTCTCTCCC
>JBBPMR010000747.1:0-15158 GCA_038090415.1 Rossbeevera mucosa | reverse complement strand
GGCAGCCCATTTTGTTTTTGGGTTCAAAAAGAAGGAAGAAGAAGAGAAGATTGAAAAAAAAAAGGCAACCAATCCCATGTCAACCGCAATGGACTTCCCCTCCTCCAATCCGAATTCCCGTACGGTAGCGAACTGCTCGAAGAGGATGGCAGTGTTGTTTCGCCAGTTTCCAATTTGCCAGCCACTGGGAGCGCTAGAATCTCGACTGATCGGATATTGAACTGCCTGGATACACGGACTCTTTCAGAAGGTCGTCAAAGGGAGATACTTGTACATGTGCACGATGGCGGCTGGCCGACCAAGGAGGGGCATCGAGCTCCACCTTGATGGATGCGTCCTGATACGGTGACTCACACTAGCCGTTCTGCCACGGCGTTCATAAATTGATGGGCCAGCCGCCACACAGACCAAAAGGCACTACGTGGCTATCGGGCTCTCGCTTGTTGCGCGCAGCATGCCTCACACCTTCTCAACCAGGCTCAAAACGCTATTTCCAAAAGGTGTGTGTGTGCAGACGCACTTCATGAGTTGCCTTGTGTGATCCGCTGAATGGGTATCTAGTATAGGGCCACCATCATATCATTGCTATAGCGAAACAAAACGGGGAAAACGCGCCGCTCGCGCGTGTCGGGTTCCGCGCCTCTCCCAGGTGCTGAAGGGCCCATCACGCACAGCGGCGGCGAAAACCGACGTGCAACGAGGATCGTTTTTGATGATCATATTTTCGTGTGTGATCTGTTAGCCGAGAGTTATTCGGTTCCATGCGTCCAACTGTGCGTCGTCGGGAAGAAAAAAGGGAAAGAGAAAAGCACAGAAATCGAAAGAAAAAAAATCCCTCGGACCCCTTGCTCATTTGGGCGTTTAACTAAAAAATCAGGGTTATGACGTCCTGAACACCTGCCCCTGCAGGTGTCGTTCGCGACCAACTTAACTTTGTTCTAACTGGCGCCTAGCGACGAACTATCCCTCATTTTCGACCATGACGCGCCCTGAGGACTTATCACAATCACTTAGCACATGCCGTTTCTAGATTTTTCGCCCGCCCTCCCCGGTCTATGAAAGACACGCAAGTACGAGGCAGTGATAGGGTTTCTCTCCTTATCCAAAACTGAATGGTTTACGTACGATCATACGCCATCTCTTCAAGGTTAGATTTCTGATATTACTTTAGTCAAGCCACCCGGCTAATTGCCCGAATTGCCCTCGGAACTTAGGGATGAGTCTTGAAGTGCCTGATCCTTGCGGAGATCGCTCCGATAAGCTTTGAAAAAAGGCCTGTCTTTGTTCGTGAAATTCCAAACCGCTACGTAGAGAGGACTTTTTTCGCTAACTTTTGACTGATCGGTCCGCAGCTCGGTCGCCACCGGAACACGCTCTCTATATGCATTCTACCAGATCAGTGTAGTATTTAAAGTTAACCCAACACCTCCTCTCGTGCGGTGCACATTACAAAAAAGGAGTCCATAATCACCGTCCGGGGCCAGCTTCCATCCGGCGACATCATGAGAAGAACGTAGGAGCTCGCTGACCAAGATTACGAAAGACCAAAAGTCTTCTTTTTCCTCTAACCCCTCCTTCCATGGTCTCCAAAGTCGCTCCTGCGGTCCTGAGACCCGTACGACTCTTCGTCTTCGCTTCCCGCGCTGGAGAGTGCGTTCGCGTCATCCATGGTGTGGTGCGAACTCTGACCAGCATTATCGCTGGGGCGCGACCGTCCTTCTCGCGCCCTTTTTTTCAACTACGAAAACAGCAAAAAAGGAGGCAGACGTCAGGCAGTGCAACAAGTTCATGTGAAGATCACTAGTGTGTTACGTACCATTTTGGCATACACGAGGCCACAGGCGTTGCAAAGCGTTCTCGGGCCTTTGGTTATTCCATCAGCGCACATGCCGACCGGGGATAAGACGACCCAGAGTAGTGCTTACCGAGTGGCCCACGACGCCATTCAGGCGTTGATGTCGCGTTGCATCCGAGACATGTTTGACCGTCTTGTGTATGTTCATCTCCCTTCTGTGCGCCATGCGAAAAAGGAAAGCGAAATATATAATTCAAAAAGGAAAATTAAAAACGTTGATTAGAACCATTCGATACGCTGACAAAATGCATCCGCGGCACTACTTTACCTGTCGTTTTGAGGCTGGCGCGTCCTTGTCGACAACGCCTGTCACAGGGCGAACATCGGGGTTTGATTGCGAGATCGCGGATTGGAGCACTTGTACGCCGTAGTTCGCGGACTGCAACATGCGCTCTATAGTCTCAACCGGGGGTAGACGTGAGGCGGTGAGTGCGCCACCCGCCAGCATACCGTTGGCGTTATCCATGATGAGTCGATAAGATTCCTGCATCTGGGGAAGGAAAAGGGAAGGGGAAAAAATGAAGTGGCGAGCCCTGAGAGTATCAAATTCGTGATTACCTTGGCGAAATCCGGGCCAGCAGCTCCTGTGGCGGCAGCGGGGGCAATCGCTGGAGAGTCTTTTTCCTTCCGTCTAGTCCGCGGCGGAGAAGAGTTGTGCGAAGAGGTGGGGAGGGGCTGCGAATACCCGCTCTCCTGCCTCCGTGGTTCGTGGGGTGGTGGTAAGTTGTTGTTTTGGGGGAAAGCACGGGTATCTGGGGTGGAAATGGCAGTGGGGGGTGGGGGGTCGGGCCGAGGGGCAGCGGTGGACGTATATGTCATCTCCGACGGCTGGATCGACTGGGAGGTAAAAGGCTGGGCATATTGCTGAGAGGCCCAGGAATCTGGAGGCTGCCATTGCTGCTGGGAATGGGCGGAGGATATGTAGGAGGCGGGTGGAGGGTAAGCGGGAGAGGAGGGATAAATGTTCGGCTGTTGTTGCGGGGACTGAGTCTGAGACGTGTTTGAGCGCACTGCCCGCGCCGGAGGAGGTTGGGCAGGGGGTGTTGTGTGCTCGAAGGAAGTATTGGGGTAGGAGGGGTAGTCATAGGAGGAACCAGTCTGCTGATGGTGATACATAGTGGGGTGAAATTGTCGCTATTGGGGACACGGTGGCCGAGCGCGCTTTTATGGGGGAGGTGATACCGCAGGGACAAAGGAAGTGTGTGCAAACTCGGAACGGCGAGCCCGTGATAGGAGATTCTGAGATGGCTTGACACGAGGCTAGCTATAAATCCGAAATGAAGGATGAGTGAGAGAAGAGATCAGCATTGAAGGGCGACCGTGATTAACTTTGGCACCACGCAACGATGAACTGGGCAGGGAGCGGTGCCGCTCCTCGCGGTCGATATGGCTGCGAAGGGCGGGTGCGTGTACCCGGAGTGAGCGTCCGAAGCGCAGAGCTGCTACTAGGGTACCTCCGCGGTGCTGCTGGAGTGGCAGCGATGAGGGCCCGCCCGTTATGCAAACAGCATCAAAGATCAGCGAAAAGAACCACGGACGAGCTGAGGTGCATAGAACACACAAACTACGAGTATTTGATTCCGCTGTCAGGTGTCAACGCCGGCTAAGGATAGCTTCGTGCTGGCCGTCGTCGGAGGCAGATTGCTTGAATATTTCTTGTTCGCTCGTTCGAGAAGGGCAGCCTTTTTCATTTCGTCGAATGCGAGTTCACGAAGTTGCCCTGTTTGATCGACTTGAAACTCCTTTGGGAACTCGCGAGGAGGCCGCACTGCACCCAGCCCCAGTTAATTAGAATATTATGATGATATCCGTCTATCTCAGTAAATCCTTATCCAGATCCCAGCTCGTCCCTCCGACTCCCCACCCCAACCAACTCCTCCTCCTCCTCCTCCTCCTCCTCCTCCTCCTCCTCCTCTTCCTCCCCTTTCGATTTCGTGCCACCCCTCGTTGCGCCAAGCCCGCCCGCAGCCCGCTCCTGCGCTCGCCTCCGTCGTCGCAGAATCTGCTTTCGGTCCCGAATCGCGCGGCGGTACTCCGACGCGGCACCATAAAACAGCGAGTACTCGCACCGCGGACAGATCCACTCCTCCGCAGGATTGTCGATCTGCGCTTTCGACCCCGTCGTGCCCGTACCCCGTCGAGCGGGGAGCCCTGCAGAGAGAAACTGCAGAGGCTGCTGCCCTACCACTGAGTTTTGTGCGTTTAGAATGGCCTGTGCTCCGTTGACGTGTCCGGAAGAGGAAAGACGAGAAGGGACGTAATTGTTACGGTGGTGCGGATTTGACGCAATTGCCAGCGCGTTACGCTTTTTCTTCTTGCTCCCGCGAGCTTTCCCTGATGGGGACAACTCCGAAGGGTCCACTGATTGGTCACCACCACCCAGCATCGGGCCCTGTATTTTTCCTGACCGTTTTGTCCGAGATGCTCTCCCAGCAACAAGAGCTGCCTGGTTGGCTTCCGCGGCGGCTTTAGCAACTCTCGCTGCTTGTCGTGCAAGCTCGGCTTCGAAACGTGAACGAAGTGCGAGCACCTCCTCCTTCGTCGCAACGATGCGGTCAGATGCTGACAATACCATCAAGCTCTACCGTCACCAGAAGCACAACGGAATCACTACTCACTCGCGCTCGGAAACCTGAACGTGAACTGTGTGGTGGGGAACGCAGCACCCCTCTGAGTCACCATGCCCTGGTTGCGAGCCTGCGCCACTGCAGCACGTGCCAATCGAGGTCCTCGTCGACGAGATAGACGCACTTTAGGCGGCGCGGAGTCGGAACCGAACATGGTACTGACGAAGGGTAAATGCGTGGATAGTGCCTGATCAAGCGCTAGCGCATCCCCAAGCGACAAGGCACCCAGCACGGTCGCGAGCTGGCGTTTTCGGTGCTTGAGCAGCTCCTTGTGCTGTAAGCCTGCGAGCGTCGATGGGCTAATCCTGCCCTTCCTCGTCACCGAAGAGGCTGGGCTGACGGCGGGAACGTCGAAATCTGGATCTGCCCTCCCCATCACCGTCGACAGCACGCCGTTGCCCATCATCTCTTCTTCAGCGCTGAGTGGCAGGCTCACCTCCCTCCCGTTTACAGAACCAGACATGTTTGCGGGGACCTTTCTCTTCTTCGTGTTGCCCGGTTGTTGCAGATGGTCTGTGTAATCGCCGTCGCTGTGATCCTCGTCCTGCTTGCCGCTCGATCCCAGCCCTTCGGCGAGCTGCTGGTAGACGCCACTTAGATCAAAGGTCTGAGAGAAAGATCCCGAAGGATTCCCGTCGAGGACCTCGCTGTCGATGCTCTGAGTGGCATCGCCACCGCCAAGCACGGAGGAGTAATAGGATTGCAGAGCCATTTGAGACGAAAGAGAGTCGGTGCGTGCGATGAGCTCCTCTGCGAGTGATTCTGCACCGCCAAGCAAGTCGGCCATGGGTTGAATGAGGTCGTCTGGTTCAGAGACGTGTTCAACCACGTCTGATGTGCGCCTACGTTTAGGTAACGGCTTGAGCCTCCTCAACGGCGGAACTTCCGGTGCATCGAAAGCGGTGGGTGAAGAACCTTGGTGATGCAGCATCGTCGCAAGAAAAATTTAAAGCAAGTCGCTGTCTGATCCGCTGAAGAGAATGAGAATAGTAAAGAAACACGAGCCGGTTGTGTCTTTGTCCGTGAGATGGCGGATAAAGTGAAGGGTGTGAAGTTAGTTATTCCAGAACTCTCAGGTCTAGATGCGTTGCCATTGAATAAGAGAAGGAGTAGTACGGTACATGATATGCGATGCTCTACCAGTAAATAGTGTCTCGTGATGCTATGGAGGGATATCAAAGTAATGTCCGACTCGCGCATCGCAATGCCAATAAAAGATGGGGTATCGCGAAACGAAAGACCGACAACTAAGGATAAGATGTGTAGCTGCTCATGGCTACGGCCTGCGTTTATCTCTATAATGCGGATGAGAATGTGATGATGGTGGCGCGTGCTGGAATGTATAGCGAAAAGACTGTGGAAAATGGAAAAAGAAACGCGCCAATGAGACTAGAAACACAAACAAAATAAGATAGGCCGTAATTTTCATGATGAGCAGATGCAACGAGACAAATCCATTCGAAAGAGCAGCGCAGAGGTTGGAGCGATTCAGAGAGCGAGAAACAGCAGCGACAACGACGGGACCGGTTTATTAAATAATGGTTTTCATGAGACCGGACCGATAATGAACTTGAAGGGTCGCGTGCGAGGAAAGGTGAGCAACGGCGAATCTTTGCAATGGACCTTGCTCAAGGCTATTTTTTCACCACCAGCTGGACCCACCATTGCCGTAGCTGTTTCCACCTCCACCATAACCTCCACCTCCACCACCACCACCACCACCACCAAAAGATGGCCCCCCTCCGTATCCTCCTCCTCGTCCACCGTATCCACCATAGCCTCCACCGCCACCATAGGAACCACTTGATTGGCGGTAGTCCCGGTTGCCACCACGTCCTCTTCCACCTCCACCTCCGCGGCCGCGACCTCGGAAACTGCTGCCAAAGGTTGTCTCCTGAACCACACTTTCCAACCACGGAGGAATATCTTGATTGGCTTCACGGAGCAGTTCTACCAAATCCCTGACAATGTTTTTATTGCCACGGTTGAAGAAGGCAGTGGAGACACCTGTGTTGCCCGCACGGCCTGTACGACCAATGCGGTGCACATAATCGTCGATGTCAGAGGGCAAATCATAGTTGATAACGTGGGTGACGTTGGGAATATCAAGACCGCGAGCAGCAACAGCAGTAGCGACGAGAATAGGAGTCCGTCCGGTGCGGAACGTTTGCAATGCCATTTCACGCTCGCGCTGGGTGCGGTCACCATGGATGGAAGTGGCGGGGAGATGGTTTGTCATGAGGAAATCGGAAAGCATGTCAGCCATCCTCTTGGTCTCAACGAAAACGAGGGTAAGACCACCCGGAGGCTCGGATGCAAGGAGGTCAAGCAGAACAGAGCGTTTGTCGGGGTCTTCAACATACTCGATCTTCTGCGTGATATTTTCCGACGTGGATCCTACACGCCCAACAGAGAGGAAAATGTAGTCTTTGAGGAAATCCCGGGCAAGCATTTGAATATCACGTGGGAAGGTCGCGCTGAACATGAGGGTCTGACGATCTTGGACGCCGGACATATCCTCCCCTTGCACGATGCGCCTGATCTGGGGCTCAAAACCCATATCTAACATGCGATCGGCCTCATCAAGGACGAGGTAGCGAATGTTTGCCAAGCTGATGCGACCTCGCTCGATCAGGTCCACAAGACGTCCGGGAGTAGCGCTGAGCAGATCGCAACCACGCTCGATCTGACGCAATTGTTGGCTGATATCGGCACCTCCATAGACGACAGCGGGGCGAACCCAGGAGCGATAAGCGAATTTACGTGCCTCTTCGTGGATCTGGCTAACCAGTTCGCGAGTGGGGGCTAAAATTAGAGCAGTGGGATAGGCTTTACGTGCGCGGGAGTAACTCGCGTTGACTGATTCGGCAGGCGGGGCACGGGGCCCAGAAGCGAAGGAAGCGGACAAGATAGGGAAGAGGAAACCTCCAGTTTTCCCTGAGCCCGTCTGTAGTCATACGTTAGACGACACATGATAACCGGAAGCGAACAGGGTGCGAAACTCACCTGAGCGCAGGCCATTAAATCTCTATTGGCGGCAACGATGGGAATGGAGTACTTTTGAACCGGAGTGGGGGTGGCGTAATGAGCGAGAGAAATATTCTCAAGGAGAACGGGGTCGAGGGGTGGGCTGGTGAAGGCAGCGACGGGTTCAGGTACTCCTGCACCAGTAGCTTCGACAGGGATATCATCATATTTCTCGAAATTGATCCCAGTGTGTTGTTTGGAAGGATCAGAAGGATCTCCAAAGAGCTCCTTCTCGAGACGCATGTTGCGGGACCCGACGACGTGAGCACCATTGCGCCAGCCGCCGGCACCAAGCATATCGCGAGGAGGGCCATCTCCTCGGCCCTCTTTCGAGGACCAGCCATTTGAGGAAGGGCGACCTGCCCAGTCATTTGAGATGACCCCACCACGGGGGGAGCCAAAGGTACTATTCCCAAAAGGGCCGGCTTTATTCCTATCATTGTGACCGCCGCGCAATGGTTCATAGCCACCGCGAGGGGATGCACGTGGATCGTTCCAGCCGGACCTAAAGGAGGATCGGTTAGTTGGAGAGGTGAGCATATAATGATAGCGTGCGACAGACCCATTTGTAGATGGAGCGGGGGATGGGGTGGAGACGGCGCGCTGCGCACTTCTCAAGTGAGGAGGAACGTATGTAGAATTTGTCCCGTTGATACCGAGAGAAGCTGGGCCGTGAGTGAGCAGGATATATGCGGTGCGAATGGAGGGCAAAACGCACCAAACTGAGTCTCAAGACTTGCGTGATCGTTTACAATTCCATTGGTCATATTAGAAGTGAATGATTGAACTTGAAAAGTCCTTTTTTTGTTTTCTGTACCAAAAGTTGTGTTCGTGGTGATGATGGAAGAGAAAAAAGAAGGAAAGCTGAGAGTCACAAGATTGGCAACAAGAAAAAAAAAAACTGCTGACAAATATTCCCACGTTGTCCTCGACATGGCTCAACCACATCAACATGCTCCTCCACAGCCGGGCCAGCCTCAGCCCCAGCGTCCGCCGCAGATGATGGCCCCGCCGCAGCCGGACCCGGTCATGCGGGCTCTTATCGATGCCGATTTTCGTCCTGTAGACATCGTCATCGGCGGTCCTGGACACGCATTCGCGTTCTGTGACAAACACAAGGTCGAAAAGTGCGACCAGTGCCATCTTGACTACACCGGTCTCAATCGCATCTCCAAAATCTTGGTCACGAATCCAAATCTCCGCTGTCCGCCACCGCCAACAGTAGTCCAACAGAAGCTATCTCAAGCCGTGACAAATACCAAGGAAGAAGGAAACGTGCGCCCACACTCTGATAGCATATACAGCCACTCATAGAGTACATAGAACCTATACAAAACCAATAAACACAAGGAGGCACTTTCCAAATACAATATGGCCGCAAGCATCGCAATGCAGCGTCCGCCTTGGGAAAGTTCATCCGTCGTTCGAGAGGAGTTGTCGACTGTCGTCTCAAACAGATCGGCGACTTTGTTTGAACTTGGCGATTATCTTGGTGCCCTAGCTGATGCGGAGACCGTCATCAACATTCGCCGTAACTGGCCAAAAGGTCACTTCAGGAAGGCAAAGGCACTTGTGGGTCTCGGACAACTCGATGAAGCCATCGAATCTATATCCCTAGGATTGCAGTTTGAACCAAACAATGCGGTAGGTGCTAGTGCTTCCGCTCGGCTCTCCTGCTGCTTATCTCTTCGTAGGAATTAAACGGTTATATGGCTGAAATCCAAAAACTTGCTGAATCTCGTGGTTCCGCAGCACCAACCCCTGGAGGTACAGTGCTACTTTCTCATGCGCAGCGCTCTCTATGAACTCGATTGCTAGATCCGACTCATTGAATGCACGAACGTTCTATTCTTTGACTTGGCTTCTTTGACGTGCGCAGTATCCGTCAGCATGTACAGCATGCCCATGGGGGTAAGAGAAGGCAGGAGTTGTTTCTTGTACACCTTTGCTCCGATCTATACCGCCTTCCTTGTGTTGTTGTCTGACGAAGATACACAACTTTCGCCATCTTGGTTAATTTGAAGCACTGTGCTGTGTTGCTAATGGTCTGAACTTCTAGCTTGTGGCGTCCCAGGTGGGTCAGCTTGAGCGTCTTGCACAGCGATCGTACTGTCAACTCTCACGGAGTCCCAGATTGTTCGCGGGTCGCTAGATATTGCCTAAGTCCCCCCGTTGCCGGCCGGGAATTCCTCTCCGACGCTGAGCCATACCACTGGTCATCCACCATGCATGCATGCATATATGAACCTCCTGTAACAGGGTGCTGTAAATGCAGTGCGACCAACCCGCATCTCAAATCGAAGTGTTCGGCTCGTTCTTTTTTTTTAGAATCATATGTAATGCGATGGACCCTGAATGGCTAGCTCCATCTGGACCGGCGGCTGGCAAGGCCTGCTTAGAGGTGGTCCGGCCACGAAAATCATCTCCGAATGCGAACGAAGTTGTGCCAACCCCACTAGCTGTACTAGTATCCACTGCATGACAGCTGCAAGTTCCCACAATGTTAAAACACGTTGTTTAGCAGGTGCAGGTTAGAGTGTCAGCCATATGAGTCTATGCCGGGTCGCGGACGAAGCCCGGTTCGGAGTGTCTCGGTTTGCGAGAGGGTATAAAGACAGGCGGTTCGAGGATGCGCATTCAAGCCAACTTCATTCCCTCGGTTTACTGGTCTCTGGTGGGTTCGCTGTCCTCCTAACCTTCCTCCCTTGGATGTTGACTCTGGCTGTGTGGCTCGCTCTACTCAAAACGACTAGACTTCACCACCACCTCACTCCCACGATATGAATATGCCCTCAAACACTGTAAGTATGCTTCCACAGGCGTGGACGCGGTCTACTGAAGCTTGTTCGCAGGACATTCTCGGCGGGGACTACTACTCTCTGGTCAGCCATCGCATAGTGACCTATGGCAAACCCGACCCCATCGTCTCCCCCAGGCCCCCGCGGCCACGTCCCGTGCGGCCGACCAGGCCAACGGGGACCACCAGATAGATAACAGAGGGGGTGAAAGATGGTTCTCGAGGCGCACTGATTCCGATGCGCCTCCGAAGTGGGGTTTTGTTTCCGCGTGTATCTCATGTGGAATGTGAAATGGAACCTCCTTCGTCTGAATATTTGCAGTTGTATTGTCCTTGGTCTTGATAAAATTAGGTAGATCCGTTGACCGGCGGATACTTTGACTGGCAGATACTTAGAGTGCTTCTCCGGCATCGGATGTTTCCATGGCCCATGTTCATGTTCGGCTATATGACAAGACGGCGGGGGTTGACGATGTTTAACCATAATGAATTCGAAGCCAACTGATGGTCCCTCATCGCATTGGGATGCCTCTTGAGTTCTGCAGTGCCTCCGTTGAATATCCGATCTTTCGACAAGGCGGACAGGGGTTATTCATTACTGAAGAGCAGAGTAACCATACCGGTATAAATTGGCCTGCGAAAGGGGTGACAGCAAACCCGTTGCTACTTAGTATCAGCCTAGCAATGGATCCAACACTCCCTTTGATAGGTATATCGAGGGGCCGCCGAATTGCCCGAGCCGGCCCTCACATGCACATCTCAGTGGACCTTCGAGCCGTACGCGATAACTGTTGCACTGGGCATATCGCGCACGATGGACGCTATGGAGCCACTCGATCGCACATCAGATGCTAAACCTCCGCTAGGGAATTATCGCGGGATGTAAACTAAATGCCATGCATCGCCGCAATTGTATGATCATGAACTACCCGCTCGAATGTCAAATCTAAATGCGGATTTCGATGGGGAGAAAAAGGCCGAAGGGGGGGTTACTTCCAGGCCCCCAATCTTTACTTCGCATCTACTTTCGGCTTAGCGGTCAACTCCACGTCTCCGCCGGCGGTATCATCGATCTTGAGATCCGCTGGAAACGATGTGGCAGGTACTGTGGGTCCACCACTGCCTTCCCATCCATCCACAGAAGTGCGATCGGCATTTTCAACTCGTAGAAAGTACTCGGGGGACAAGAAGCCATTGGCATCGCCCTCTGTGAGGACGACGCCGTTATCGGAAAGATGAAGCCTTATTCCCGCATCGAGTGCTTTCTGCACGTTTACAAAGATTAATATCTCAGAGGACTTTCGCATACCTATGTTGTTGCGCGTGACGATTACCTGATTCCCAAGAAATTGCACACTCACCGCTCATCACATTACTACCCGGGACATTTTGCGCGAGATGGATATGATTCCGATTCATTTTTGACAATCCCTGAGTAGCTGAAGAAAGAGATCAACGGACGGGCGACAAGAGATTGGAAAAAGACCAACCTATGCATTTCCAAGCTTGTCGTGTTGTACCATGGACGGCCATGGGGATGTCGGATGCCGATAATATGGGTCGTAGATCAACTTCGATATCCTAAATCATACGTTGGATAGGCGACTCGCAAAAAGAAAATGTCAGACCTTCATGGAATGACCTTGATTAGCCCGTATCCACCACCCATCTACGGTAGATCCCGACGCTTGGGGCTCAAACAAGAGATGGTATCGCGACTTCTGATCACACTTTACGATTTCCTGGAGCTGCGAGAACGTGACGTCTCTGAACGTGGGGTTCGAAAGCTGTTTAAGAGACTGAACTTCATCGGTCGACGCCGTGTGGAACTGTGGACTCACTACGTCCGAGACCCTCGCATAACCATCCCGACGGATGTTCAAACCCGCCTTTTCTGCGCCATGGCGAAGTAGCCACGATAGACTCTTTGAGATACGTACGTTCGGCGAGTCTCGTGGAAGTCCGCGCATTCTAGTAGGAGGTGGACCTTTCTTCGTTGGGTTGTCTTTTCTTCGTTGTTCTTCCATTATCTGTGGATATGAATATGGGTGATCTCAGTTAGAGCATATGATGAAACAATTGTCGCCCCTCGATGAGCGCTAAATGTCAGTGATACGTGCCTCGGTCTACTTAACTCAGTGATCTACTGCCATCGCTCTGAAGCATTACAGGATGTCTTTCCCCCAGTCCACAAGGTGGTCAGGTCTCAAGGAGTACATCGCTCAACCTCGCGAAATTCGCCATTCTCTTTCCTCCAACCGTACAGCCAGTACGTCTGGCGAAGAGGGTCACTCTGGACGCAGCACGATTCACAACTTGAGCAAGTGGGCGGGCCAGAAGATCAGAAGGCATACAGAGGACACCGCTACCATCGACGAGGTTCACCTTTTCCCAGGCTGGGCGACGAAACAGCCAAAAAGGATTACCGGCGCCGGGCATGAAAGTGAGTCGCCCGATGGTTTTGTATGCTATCCGCGTACCAACGACCCCTGGGTCTGCAAACAGATGCCTTCGACGTCGTCTTCCATGTCTCTGGATTCGCAAGGTCTCGCAGAACGCCTGAATTTCTGACACGCTCGCAGCGTGCGTTCCTCAGGATTGCAAGATGTAAGGACTTTTTTTGGCGCTCGAGAGCGCCGAACACAGTTGACCATGATGAAATGACAGCCTTTGCATCCATTCCAAAACTCCAACCGGTCATACACACTCCAGGCTCTCAGGAGCTGCAAGACATCGAGGCACACCTGCATCTTCCACCCCGACCCAGTGAAATTGATGAATATGACGTCGAAAGTCTTGATGCCGACTTTCGCGACAGTGGGGGCCAAAGCCAAGAGATGGACGATCCCCATTTCATTCAGTTGCCCGCAGACAGCGGCATATCTGCTGAAGTAGCACGGATGCACGAAAACATAGAGTCTCGCCTCAAGCTGTTCTGGGCATCATCATTGCCCTCGCGGAGAGTTCAGCTCTCTGTTTTCCTACAGTCACCCGATCCTCGACCCCATCGAACCTCACTAGAATCGCAGCCTCTCCTAACAAAGGAGGTCCTGACTCGATCAGATGGTCACTTTTCAGATACACTCAAACTAGAGTGGAAAGATATCTACACACATCCAGTGGCCGCCCATATTCCACCCAGTCAAACACACGCTGAGCATGCACTCCTCGTGGAGGCACGTGTTATCAACACGGATCGTAATCCACATCTCCACGAGACGCCTACAACCCTGATGCATATACCAATATACTATTCGACTCTCCACGTTATCTCCGACATTGATGATACTATAAAGATCTCAAGAGTGGTGGATGGTGCACGTGCAGTTTTCAACCAAGTGTTCGTTAAAGAATTGGAAGACTCAGTCATTCCTGAGATGGGAAAATGGTATGATACAATGTGGAATCGCGGAGTTCGCTTTCACTATGTGGTCTGTCAGCATCTCCCAATCTTCGTGCGAGCACTTACGTTTTTGACAGTCGAATTCCCCCTTCGAAATTCTCCCGGTGATAAATGAGTTTATCGGCATTTCGAAGCTTCCCCTCGGTTCCGTCCGCCTTCGCTCCTACACGGGACGGTCCCTCTTTAACGGCCTACTGTCGGCACCAGCAACAAGAAAAAAAGCGAATGTCGTTGAAGTTCTGGATCATTTTCTGGATTCAAAGTTCATCCTTGTCGGAGACTCGGGAGAACAGGATCTAGAATTGTATTCTGAGCTTGCTGGCGAGCGGCCTCACCAGATCGCTGGCGTCTTCATCCGGGATGTGAGCGCCGTTGGCCTCCATGATCCAACTGGCCCGAAGGTTGGACTTGGATTGACCAACTCGCCAATACAGCACAGGTCTAGGGGGGGCACGGTGCCCCTTCCAGGCACCCATGCGCCATCGTTTGTGCCGCCGAAACGTGCGGCGTCGGATACGAATCTACCTTCTATGCATCCTGGCATGATGCAAGTTCTTCGGCGAGGTACGGAGGACATCCGTTTATCTTTTTCCATGGAGCCTTTACCCGACACAAATATTATCTCGCCCCGCATGTCGGAGGAATCATCTGGTTCCTCCTCTTCAAGTTCCTCCTGGTCCCCAAGTCTACGTTCAACACGCCGAACCATCACGGATGCGGAAAGAAAGAGATGGGAGCTACAGAAGCGAGTGAATAAGGCAAGATTATTGATGCCATCGGATGTCGTGCTGAGAGTATTCGAGAGCCCAGAGGAATGTGTGGAGACGGAGTATATAATCGACAAGCTCATGGTTAGGCAATGCTGATCTTCCTTTCCTTTTGCTTCTCTTCTTCCCCCCCTTCTCTTGGCCTGATCACGAGACACAGCCGCCGAGTCATACAGGCGTAAGTCTAAGCCATTTCAAGTCTGCCGTTGATAGAGCTGCATTACGCCCATTGATTATTCGCTTTCTGTTGCTCGTATGGTTTTTACTTCAATGTAAACGTGGCTTCAATTGATAACCCTCTGCCCCATATTTTTTACACACGTAATAAGTGAAAGATACATTCCCGAGTCCCACAGAGATATCTCGTTGACGCTTCTCTGTCAGACAAATCTGAAATGGCCCAATTCTGTTTTCCTATTATCGTACACGGTATCGTACACATGTGGGCGGGCGACGAATACAACAATCATACACCAAGCGAAATAGAAGTCATGAGTCTGCATCTCGCCGCCGGAAGCTCATTAAGCTGCCCCGCCCGCCTGGGCTATGCCGCTGCTGCCGCAGCCTGTTTGTTTAGTGATCACGACGATGTTGTTGCTTGGATTCCCCCAGTACACTCCTTTGATCGCAGCTTTCTTGTCGGGGAAAGCGTCGCTCTGATAAATGATTCAGTTTCTGCTTA
>JBBPMR010000746.1:0-15161 GCA_038090415.1 Rossbeevera mucosa | reverse complement strand
ATAAGGCTGAGAATGCAGTCCAGGTGACCAAGGCACTCTCCAATGTCACCAACCAGTCTCTCCACCCTAATACCATTTGCCACCACCTCAAAATGTCTGGGATGAAAGCTGTAGTCAAGTCCAAACACCCTCTACTTTCTGCTAGGAATCGCAAGAATCGCGTGGATTTTGCTATTGCTCATAGGGACTGGACTATAGAGGACTGGAAGAGGGCAATATGGTCTGATGAGACCAAAATTAATTGCCTGGAGTTAGATGGAAGGAAATTGTTATGCTTGGCCCGGGTAGGGATGAGCGTAGCCTTTGTTAGATTAAGGGAGACGAAGGACGAAGGATACCGCTTAGAGGTGGCGGTTGCAGTGGTCGTTCTATCGATTGTAGAGACAACTGTGAGCACAATCAAATGAAGTGTCACTAGTCTAGCGTCCAGTCAAGTGTAGAACGAAGACACGCAGAGGTTCACCCGGTGAAGGGAAGGAGCAAGGTGGGCTAGATTGACGAGAGTGTGGAAGTACAAAGGAGATCTAGCTTAAGGAGTACAGATGGTATGGAAGGGTTTATATAAGTACAGGAAATGAAGATGACTAAGTTGATGGAACACCATGGAACATGGTGGAAGGAAGATGAGTAATCCGCAGCGTGAAGATGAGTCAGAATACTGCAGATGAGTAATGGTTACAAATAAGATGAGTAATGCACAGCATAGATGAGTCATGAGGGAAATGATGACTAAGTTAGATAAGTTATGGGTATTATGTCATTATAAAAGAAAAGAAATGGCCTAGGTGTGGTTTGAATGCAGGGCTTTGTAGTCCATAGTGAAAACAAGCGAGAAAAAAGGAAAAGGAACAATGAAACGTAACATTACCCCCTCACTATGTTCAAGCTACCAGTGAAGGACTAGAAGTCTCTGTAAGAGGGGCCCGGGGAACCGGTGACGTTGGCGTAGGCAGTGTCATCCCAGATGTTGTTGTCAATGAGGGTATCATCGGCAGACGGGGAACGACGTCGGCGAGGAGGAGGAACGGGACGAATTCTGTTAGAACATCAAGAGCGGTTGGGATGAGAAGACCTAGGGGACTGTGGCGAAGAGGCTGGGGAGGAAGCTGGGGATGGAATCCCAGGAGGGCATCTCAATGGACAGCAGTTTTGGGGATGGCCAGGGCGCCAACGTAAACAGGTAGGGCATTGGTAAAATGAGCAGTCCGCTCGTTGATGTCCTAGGCGATGGCAATGGAAACACGCTTCGTGGTATCGGAGGTGAGAGTGTAAAAGGGGTGTTTGTCCATTGTTGCCAGTCCAATGAGCTTCGACCCGATCTAGGGCATCAATCTCGTCTGTTCCTAAGGGCGACGACGAGGCCAAGGGTGTGTCAGGGGAGGGGATGTGTTGCTGCCGACTGAGTTCCAGAAGGTAACGGTCTAGGTCCTGTAAAAATTCTCCCATGCCAAGTTGATACAAGGCTACAGAGAGAGCTCCTCGAAGTTCGTTACGAATGGTGGAGAGAAGAGAGCTGATAAAGCCAACATGAGCTTGTGCTGTGACATGGGACGCAATAGGGGTGAGGCGCTCGGTCTGTAGATAAGCTCTGTATAGTGCATAGAGGGGGGAGCCCATGTCTAAGTAGGCGGAGATAGGGCTGGCGAGGCGTGAATTAGTGATGTATTGATTCAGGAGGCAGATATATTCCTCATCCGGGAAATCATCATGGAGGCGGGATGCGTAGAGTGGGACGTCGACAGACAATATTGGGACTGGAAGATGGGCAGAAGGTGTGGTAGCGATGGAAACAGGGGGTAGAGTCTCAGGGTTTGGCTGGATGTTCCAGTCAGTGGCATAACGTTCTTCCCAGGTGGGAGCAGAGGGATCATCCCAGCCGGACTGAGCAATAGTAGACATAGTATCCAAGGGTGAAGAGGAAGAATTGGAAGAAGAAATAGAAGATGGTGTGGATGAAGTACATTCGATGGCCATAGTAAAAGATAAGTTTCGAAAGGGTTAGGAACGACGTTGTGATTTTTTGGTCGAGGAAGATGGGGGTAAGGGAGTAAGAGGGAAAGCGAGAGGATGAAGTTTTTTATAGTCCATAAGAAGGGATTTGGCATGCCGCAACTCTGATTCAGCAATCCATGAGTCTTCTTCGGCCGAGTACCCTTTCCATCGGATCAGGAACATGTGGCATGACGGGGTTCCATGGTGGCGTAAGATCCATTCTATTTTGTATTCCTCTTCTCCTTCGATTAGTTCCGAGGGTGGCGCGGGGAAGTTCTTTCCATGTATGGAGTTTTCGTGGTAGGGAGTGAGAAGGGAAGCATGGAACATGTCATGGATTTTCCACATTTTGGGGAGGCGTAATTTGTAAGTGATCGGCGATAAGACTTTGGTGATGGTGAAGGGGCGTTCATGTTTCGGGGCGAATTTAGGATGAGTCATGGTTCGACGAAGGTTCCAAGCTTCTAGCCAAACCTTATCACCGAGGGAGAATGGAGTAAAGTGACAGTTGGAACGGGAGGCCATTACTTGTCTAGTGAGTTCGTGGGAGGCTAGAGCTTCGTCGTGGGCAGCAGTAAGGTCCTTGAGATGTGTTTCCACAGCGGGGATGTTGGTGTCTGAGATGATAGAAGGTAGGGCACGGGGTTCAAAACTGAGGATCAGGGAGAAAGGGGATTTATTGGTGACCGAATGAGGGTGGTGGTTGTGCGCAAATTCAGCATGGGAGATCCGATCTGACCATGAGGTAGGGTTGCTTCCACAGAAGATCCGAAGGTACATCTCTACTTCCTGATTCACGTGTTCAGTTTCTCCGTCAGTTTGTGGATGATAAGCAGTGGATAGGGAAAGGTCATAACCTAGGAGATGTCCAAGTTCTCGGGTGAAGGCAGAGGCGAACTGTGGGCCTTGGTCAGAGATAATTTTGTCATAGAGACCGAAGCAAGTGTAGACTTTGTGGAAAAAGAGGGAGGCTACCCCTTTGGCAGTGATGGTTTTCTTGGTGGGGCAGAGAATCACCCCCTTACTAAGCCCATGGTCGACCACGAACAAGAGAGAGTCAAATCCAGAGGAAATAGGAAGGTCAGTGATGAGATCACAAGAGACCTGTTGGAATGGGTGGGAGCAAGAGGACTGAATGGGGGAAAGTGGGGAAACGGTGGGATGCGTATTTGCTTCAGCCTTCGACATATGTGCAAACATATTGGGCAAGGCCAGGCCACCAGAATTCTGCGGCAACGAGTTGACGAGTTTTTAGATAACCGGGGTGACCGGTGGTAAAGTGGTCGTGGCAACATTCCAGGACAGTGCGACGAGAGTTATGAACAGGGGGAACATAAACGCGGCCTTTATAGGTGAGAACACCAGCATCAAATTGCCAGTCAGAGAGACGAGATCGAAATGCAGGGGGTATGTTGCCATCCAAGGCTTGAAGGGCATGCAAAACGAGGGGATTGTCCTTCAAGGAATTGGCAATGACATCGTGCAGGGTGAGGTCAATGAGATGGACGAAGAGGGAATTGGGGAGGAGAATGGTGTCATCGTTGTCAGGAGTATCAGGGCAAAGGTCAGAGTGGTGAGAGAGGGTGTCCGGGCCAGCAAGGAGTTTTCCGGCGACATGGACAATTTTCAAGTCAAAGTCGGAGAGGTCAAGGAGCCATCTGGCTTGACGTCTGTTCAGGTGTTGTGCTTGGCGGAAATATGTAAGGGTCTTGTGGTTGGTGAATACCTGCACGGGGAATGGGGAACCGTGAAGATAGTGTCGCCAGGTTTTAAGGGCACGTGTGATGGCGAGGAGTTCACAATCATAGATGTCGTAATTTCGTTCTGCGGAGGAGAACGTCTGGGACAGGTACGAGCAGGGATGCCAATCCCCGTTAGTATCGGTTTGGAGTAGAATGGCACCAGTTGCGTATTTAGAAGCGTTGGTGGCAATGGCAAATGGTGCGGAGAGATCTGGGAGTTGGAGAACAGGTTTTGAGAGGAATAACTGTTTGAGGGATTGGAATGATTGTTCACAGGCCGGGGACCATTCCCAGGCAAGGTTTTTCTTGGTAAGATCGAGGAGGGGGCGTGTGACAGTAGAATAGTCCGGTATGAACCGGCAGTAGAAGTTGGTGAAGCTGAGGAAGGAGCGTACTTCCTTGACTTTCGTAGGAGTGGGCCAAGAGGCAATTCCGTCTAGTTTGACGGGGTCCATTGCAATTTGTCCAGGTCGGACAATCATGCCAAGATATTCGACTTCCTTGGTGGCAAAGTTACATTTGGACAAGTGGAGACGAAGGTCTAATTCTTGCATCCATTGAAGGACGTGTTTGGTGCATTCGGTGTGAGTAGCGTCATCAGGAGAGAATATGAGAAGGTCGTCCATGTAGATGATGAGCCAACCTTCAGCGATCATGTCACGGAACAAATCATTCATGAATCGTTGGAAGGTGGCAGGGGAGTTACATAGACCAAAGAACATCACAGTGGGTTCGTAAAGTCCCTTGTGGGTGATAAAGGCAGCTTTTCACTGGTGTCCGTCCTTGATGCGGACATTGTTGTACCCCCAACAGACATCAAATTTGGTGAATACCTTAGCATCTTTCAGCTTATCAACAAGGTCAGAGATGAGGGGAAGGGGATATGCGTCCCGGACAGTATGTTCATTGACGTATTGGTAGTCTTGGCACGGACGGAGTTTGCCGTCCTTTTTTTTGACAAAGAAAAAGGGGGAGGCCTGAGGCGAATTGGAGGGGCGAACCTTTCCCGAGCGAAGGTTTTCTTCGAGGAAGTCATCAGTGGCTTTTCATTCGTCGGGAAACAAGGGGTAGAGTTTTCCGATCTTAGGGACGAAGGATTCATTGAGATTAATCTCATGGTTGTAGGGATGAGAGGGGGGCAAGTGGTTGGTGGAGTCTTCAGAGAAGATGGAGGCATAAGCTTTGTATTCTTCTGGGAGTATGGGGGGTGGTTTGGCCTTTTCGGCAGCAGCAGCGAGTTCAGTTGAAGAGGTGATTTTTCTGCATAGAGGAGAGCCGAGGGGGGCAAAGCGACATACCCCACGGATGACTCGGTTAATGGTTCTGTTCTCCTTAGCTTGAAGGATGTAGTGATGAAGTGACAGCGCGCCATATGGCAGCAGCTGGTCACCTGAAGACTAATCTAGCAAAGGGCTAGACTCACCGAAGGTTCAGACGGAAGGTTGAGGTTAGCACGTAGTGGTTTGAGTACAAGATGCTATTAGAACTCAGATGTGGAGTTCGAATATATATACATGTGATTACATAATATACTACTAAATGTGGAACGAACTACTGTTCATTCAACACATAAGCAAAGGTATGTTCATCGTGATGACAAGTGCAATTCGTGTGTAGCTATAGGTCCGGCAATTCACGCTGTGTCAATCTCCTCCATGTTGTCTCCCTCCTCCACTCATTTATGTTCTCGATCTGGTCCCAGAGAGTCTCCTCGTCGATTCCATATATCTCGTACTTTCCACCGTCGAGAGCACGCCCATCATGCTGAGCCACCTCAATGGCAGCTTTATTCTGGCCGCTGAAAAGGGGCAGAACCATGTCAAGAAGGGAGCATCAAGCATCATATCTTGACTCACTTGAGTAGTTCAAGGAGCTCCTTGCGCTCAGGGAAAAAGAGTCGTGGTTCTGGAACTGCGAGAACAGCAAGAGCCGCGCGGAACAGAAACGAATCACCCTCGAGAATCACTACGTCCCACAGTCTAGCGCATGCATCGAAAGGTAAGTGGTCAAGAAACAATGGTATGAGTGTTATTGTCTTGCAACCTCGCTTTAAGTGCCCGATCTTATCTTATCTAAGCGCGCGCCAATCTTATCATTATCTTATCGCATCTTAGCACTCAATCATATCTTATTGTATCACGTGACCTGGGTCCAGACCATTATGACATCAGACCTCATGGCTAGCGCATGCTAAAGGCATCGTAGCCTCATTGCATAGTTCTAGACCACCGTTCTCACAAGCGTGTGAGTCATTAGTACATTTATAGTAGTTTATCTCACGCTACGTCATGGTATCAGTAAGCACCAGCCCTAAACCAGCCTCATTGTACACGCATGTATTGTAGTATATATAATCAAGCTCACCAGCCAGACACCCCAGTCTGTTCTGGTTGATTTTCCGCCTTAGCAGCTTCCTTTTGAGTTCTCGACTTGTGTGGTGACTTAGTCCATTGCCTGTATAGGTTTTGGCGTTGCCAACATAAGAACATACTCTACTTTCCTACCTCACCACCGCCCGCGACCGCCTTATCGTCGCAACACCCTTTTCACCTATCGAGGCCTTCATTGCACCGACTCTTGACATTGACATAGCTTGGGCCTAGCCCTCCTCTTACTCTATTGGTCTTATCCAACTCCGCTTGGGAGTAAAACAACCACGCTTGGATAGCTGCTCAGGACATTACTCCTGCCGAGACCACAACTTGGATCCCACTGTGTTTCAAAGTAGAACCTTATACATTCGCTTTGTGGGTCATTAGTTCCCATTCGAGGGAGAGCAGCCCACCGCATATATTGTTTGAAAGGATAGAATTTCGAGCTTCTTCTATCTCAAATAAGACTCGAGGCCTTACAGTGTCCAAACTGTGCCGTAGCCAGGCAACCCCCCGGTTCCTTCAACTCTTGCCAACTGCGATTAGGGACTCGTGGACCCTATTTTTGTTTACAGATTAACTTGTAGTTGAGAAGGACTCTACGTGAGATCCCCCTACGAAAGAAGGTACAGTAACTAGTTGTTGGTCTCTACGTGAGTATCACCTAGTAAAAATAGATTATCAAAGACTTTTCAACCACTGCTACTCAGCAGTACGCCCTAGATTCGACATTCCTCGTCTCCCAATCATTGAAGACGAATACGACCCAAACGACCCTCCCGTAAATGACATACCGATCAAATTCAAAGGCAACTGGCCTTTCTGGTTACAACAAGAGTTTTTACGTTTCACCCTCGATCCCGGTCATATCCCCATCCTCTCCGACCACACCTCATCACTTTACGAAAGTAAAATCGAATTCGCTTGCATAGACCACGATGTCCGGATACAGCATGGATCCGATTGGCCCATCCCACCGCAGCAGATCTCCCACCCCAACTGCGCGTGCCCCAGCTGCATCCTGATCGAGCGACCTAGCCGCCCAAATGCAGCTAGCACTAACACTATCGGAAGAACGAGCTGCAGCCGCAGAAGTCCGGGCACAAGAGGCCCACGACCGATTGGACCTCGCCCCCTCAGACGCTCCCTCCGCCTACAAAGGCAAAAGAGCAGAAATAATCCCAGACCCAGGGATGTATGATGGGTCCTATCAAAAATTCGATGAATGGTGGACAAAGATGTTGGTATTTCAGGAAGCCAACAAAGAACTCTTCACCTCCATGAAGAATTGGACCCTCGCTGTTCTTTCACAAATAGGAGTAGAATCAGGGGAAAAGGACAAAAATGGAGCTGGTGCCTGGGCCCGCAACGAAATAAAAAAGTATAGACTCCCATCGGCAGCATTCCCGACAAGCCCCATGCTGGAGAAAACCCTCTCTGATCGTTTTCGCATTGGAAACGAAAAGGACATTGCAACAAGATGCCTGCTGAATAAAAAGCAAGGCAAAAATGAGAGGACTCAGGTCTTCTTAATGCAATGGTTAGCATTATACGATCAGGCCGGGTGTGACCCTACTATGGGAATCACCCTTCTCGAACAAGGGGTCCGTCAGGACATAATACGTCATATGTTCATGCAAAATGAACGACCTAATACTCTGGGTGACTACATCGGCACCATCCAGAAGTATGCCAACGCTATCGAGTCCTTTGAGACTCGTTTCAACCAAGGAGCTTCCCATAGGCATGACCCTAATGCCATGGATATTGATGTTGTTCACACCTCGTGGCAACAACCCTCAGCTTACGGAGGAGGTGAGTTAAAACTGACCTACGCTCAAGCGGCACAGCCACAACAAAATATCAATGCTATTGGCTGCTTTAATTGCGGCAAGGACGGTCACAGAGCACGTGACTGTAAAGCAGCGTCTACCCGTTGCAGCGAATGTAGCTTCTCGTGTGGAGGTCATAGAAAACAGTGCTCAAAATTTGGAAAGAAGGTACGCGCTGTGGAGACAACCACGTCATCAAACAATCTGTTTACAAAGCCCCCTGAGTCTTCCTGGCAGAAGGCAGTACAGGGTATGGACTTAGAGGCCGCTCGTGCCTATTTTCGTGATATGGAAGTGACTGCGGGAAAAGATCAATGAGGACCTTATCGGGTCAAGGTACCTCATCTCGCACGAACAATATTTCTTTTACTTCAGTTCCTTTACGTACTCGATGCCTAAATAGTGCTAGTACAACTTCTTTTTCTTTACCATGTAATAATAGCTTTAGTTCTCTCGACTCTGATGTAATTATAGATAGTGATACCGATAGTTCCTTTTCTTTATCTCCGTCATCTCAATGTGGTAGCCTACCAGATGACATAACCGAAGCAGCGATCTCGAAAGAGTGCGGTCACCGGGAAGTGACACTTAATTCTGCTTATAAAAATGAAAAAAAATATTTCTCTGCAAAACCCGATTGCCAAGAAAGTGCGCACTCTCCAGCCACTTAGGGAAATAATCCTAAAAATCGATATAATCACAAAAGACAAAAACATTTCGGCACAAGCCCTACTGGATAGTGGCGCAAATGGCATATTTATCGATACGGAATGGGCAAAGAAAAGCCACATTCCTCTCACCCCTTTGGAGAATGTTGTACTGGTATACAACGTGGACGGCACTATAAACTCCGCTGGTGGCATAGCATACACGTGTAAACTTATTATAGATTACAAGGGACACCGTGAAAGAGTAACCGCGGATGTCACAAATCTTGGCCGGAATCAGATGATTCTTGGATACACATGGTTAAGGGACCACAATCCCTCTATAGATTGGATCTCAGGGCATGTACACATGGATAGATGTCCTATGTCATGCAAAGTATTGAATTCATCTTACTGTAATCATATGGAAGAACACAAGAAGCAGTACATAGCAAACATGTACACAGATCAGTTTACGCTACCTGATCCTAAATCCGAGGACGCATTCAAATTAGTCCCGGAATGTTATAGAGATTATCTTGATGTCTTTTCAGAGAAAGTATCTGAATGCCTCCCTGAACAAAAAGCTTGGGACCACGCGGTAGATCTAAAACCCGATTTCGTACCTAAAAAGGGTAGATTGATTCCGCTGGGCCTGGCTGAACAGGATGAGGTCAAATCGTTTGTAAATGAACAATTAAAGAAGGGTTACATTAGACCTTCTAAATCCCCTCAGACGTCACCGGTATTCTTTATACCAAAGAAAGATGGAAAGAAGTGTATGGTCATGGATTATAGATATCTCAATGGAGGCACAGTTAAAAACAACTACCCCCTTCCATTGATCTCGCAAATCATAGATAAGCTCAAAGGAGCTAAATTGTTTACAAAAATGGATCTTCGATGGGGTTATAATAATGTACGCATCAAAGAAGGCGACGAATGGAAAGGAGCCTTCGTCTGCCATTTAGGGGCCTTTGAACCAACTGTAATGTTCTTTGGCATGTGCAATAGTCCTGCAACGTTCCAGCAAATGATGAACGAAATCTTTGCTGATATGGATGACATTGTCATAATTTATATTGATGACCTATTAATCTTCTCGAAGCACACGGATATAAAGAAACATTGCGAAGCAGTACGAAGAGTACTTCGGAGACTTCGTGAAAATGATTTATTCGTGAAACCGTCAAAATGCTTCTTCAAAGTTTCAAAAGTAGACATGCTAGGGATGGTTGTATCGGGAGAAGGAATCTCAATGTCCAAAAACAAACTAGATGGAATTGCCACATGGCCTGTCCCCCATAATGTAAAAGGAGTTCGTAGCTTCTTAGGACTTGCCAATTTCTATTGACGTTTTATTGAGAATTATTCCTTAATCACACGTCCCTTACATGACTTAACAAAGAAAGATCAACCCTGGTGCTGGGGAAATGCACAACAAATTGTGTTTGATAATTTAAAACATAGCTTCACATCTGCGCCCGTCTTGGCATATCCGGATGACACGACCCCTTATTGTGTCGAATGCGACGCTTCGGAATTCGCCACCGGTGCTGTATTGTCAACCCTAAAAGAAGACAAATGGCACCCTGTCGCATATATGTCTCACAGTATGTCCAAAGAAGAACGAAATTACCCAATTGCCGACAAAGAAATGCTAGCAATCATTCGTGCCTTTGAACAATGGAGACATCACCTTGAAGGTGCCAGATATCAGTTCGAAGTTTGGACAGATCACAAAAACTTGATGTATTTTATGAAAGCACAAGATCTGTCTAAGTGACAAGCTCGATGGGCACAATACCTATCGCGTTTCGATTATTTATTAGTGAATAAACGAGGTAGTTCTATGGGAAAGGCAGATGCCTTATCTAGAAGAGAAGACCATAGTATAGGAATAGAAAACAACAACAAAAATACCATCATGATAGATAGCTCCAAGATTCGTAGTGTACAAGAAATCGAACTCTTTGATAGGATAAAAATAGAACACAAAAAAGTGACAGCCGCAGAGGGATCTGTATATAGTAATGGATTATGGGAATATGATGGAAAGATATGGGTACCTAGGAACTTGTGTTTAGAAGTAATGACGCAATTTCATGATCATCCACTCGCCGGACACAAGGGCCTGGATAAAACAAAAGAGCTTATCTCCCGCTACTACAAGTGGCCCAGAATGAAATCTGATATTGAAACCTATTGTAAATCTTGCGATCGATGTGCTTGTATGAAGCCTTCGAATAAAGCCCCTGCAGGGAAGTTACAACCCTTGCCTGTGGCCAATGGACCGTGGAAAGACGTTTCAGCTGACTTTGTCACTGGCTTTCCAGAATCACATGGATATGATAGCGTGCTAGTTGTAGTGGATCGCTTCTCTAAAGAAGTAGCCTTTATCCCTACAAATAAAACCATAACTGCTGCACAAACTGCTCAATTGTACAAAGATTATGTGTGGAAACACCATGGTCTCCTGGAATCTATTGTATCCGATCATGGTCCGCAGTTTGCTGGACAAATGATGATAGATCTCCTTAAATTGTTGAAAATTGAAAAGAAAATGTCCACTGCATATCATCCGCAGACCGACGGACAAACAGAGCGTATTAATAGAGAATTGAACCAATATCTCTGCCTGTTTGCCGCGGAAAAGCAATCGCAATGAATGGATTGGCTAGCCATGGCCCAATTCAATTTCAACAACACGAAATCATCGTCTACAGGGTTTACACCCTTCCAGCTTACAAAAATGTTCTCTCCTCGTATGGGTTTCAAACCGAAACAAGTGAAATCGCCTGCTGCAGAAACATTCGTGTCTGATATGAAGTCAAGCTTGGAGTCTGCCAAAGCTAATCTTGAAAGAACTCATGCTAAAATGTCTTTACAAGCCGAGCAATCTCGTTCTGACGCTCCTGCTTATAAAAGCGGCGATCTTGTTCTCTTGTCTTCCGAACACTTGAAAATAGCGAATAGACCCTCTCAGAAGTTGACTGAGAAGTGGATTGGACCTTATCAGGTCACCAACGTGTACACGAACTCGGTGGAATTGTTATTCCCCAAGTCAATTACCGCTCGTAACGTCGTGAATGTCTCACACATTAAACCATACATTGAGCCTCTTGTTGGCCAGCCTATTGTACGGCCTGGACCTATCTCTGTTGACGATGAAGGTCATGAAGAATTCGAGATTGATTATGTTGTGGATTCTCGCCCTATTGGTCGCGGTTTCCAATACTTGATTCATTGGAAAGGTTACAATGTCTCTGACTGTACCTGGGAAGCCGCATCCTCTGTTGCTGTTCATGGCAAGGATGCTATTGCATTGTTCCACAGGAAAAATCCTAGTGCTCCTCGACGACTTAACATGTCTTGGGCCTTGTTCCAGGGCATTTTTAATACCCCTGTGATTAACTTCACCTCTGGCTCTACGGAGTTCTGAATCGATCTGGAATCTCGATCCTAGTAGGGGGGTAATGTTACAACCCTTGTCTTGCAACCTAGCTTTAAGCGCCCGATCTTATCTTATCTAAGCGCGCGCCAATCTTATCATTATCTTATCGCATCTTAGCGCTCAATCATATCTTATTGTATCACGTGACCTGGGTCCAGACCATTATGACGTCAGACCTCATGGCTAGCGCATGCTAAAGGCATCGTAGCCTCATTGCATAGTTCTAGACCACCGTTCTCACGAGCGTGTGAGTCATTAGTACATTTATAGTAGTTTATCTCACACTACGTCATGGTATCAGTAAGCACCGGCCCTAAACCAGCCTCATTGTACACGCATGTATTGTAGTATATATAATTGAGCTCACCAGCCAGACACCCCAGTCTGTTCTGGTTGATTTTCCGCCTTAGCAGCTTCCTTTTGAGTTCTCGACTTGTGTGGTGACTTAGTCCATTGCCTGTATAGGTTTTGGCGTTGCCAACAATGAGCCAGCTGGGGAGATATGCGGCTGGTGAAATCTGATGCTGCTTGAAGTTGAAGTATACTAAGCGCAACCAGACTGTTCAACTACGTTTACACATAGGGAGATACACACTCACTCTTTGGCATGCTGTCGGCCAGTAGTGTATCAAATATCCTGCTCCTCAAGTGAGATAATGCAGAGTGGCATTGCAAGGCCCTCACCGATAGTATGCTTCTACCAGGTTGTGCTTTGGTCAGACTGTGTCGTTTTCTGTTAACAAAACTCATGTCTTCTCTTGTGTCTGACCCCACGTAAAACGATCTCAAGCAATGCCTCTCTAACAGATTTCTCATAACCACGAAGCCCTGCAGTGCAGGCATAGTGATGAGCATCATGGCAGCTATTCTTGATACTCCAGGGACGTATTTCAGGCCTTCGTCTGCTCGCAAGACAACCCATGCGCAAAGAAAATCCTTCAAGTCCTGGTAGAGAGGTTCGCTATCGGGGCTAAAAATATGCAAACCAGGAAGCGTAACAAGTACATCTTGTTTGATCGTGTGCAAAGCCGCGGCCTGAGCCTAAGCCCTGGCTTTTGGGCCAAGCCAGGCCGTCTTTGGGGGCTTTGCAGGCTTGGAGCCCGGCCTGTGATTTCACAAAGCCTCCAGCCCCCTAAGCCAAGCCCAAGCCGGGGCTTTCAGGCCGGGCCGGGCCGCAGAATCACTATATACACATATATCTCACATATATTTAGATGACATAACATGTATATAAGCTCTGGTCTCAGGATAGACAACAGAGACGTTTTCCTTACCCTCTAAACCCTCGCATCACCTAGCCTACAAAGCTACCAACTGAGTAAGTACCAGCCTTTACCCTTATTCCTCTGTAGCCCCTGTCCAGGGATGCTCAAGTAGCTCCCACCAGCAGTCAACAGGTTATGAGCCCCGCCAGCGGTCAACAGCGTGATTGACTTATAGTCTCACCTGTGGATAAGGCTACTGGCGAAGTCTCGCTTTAAGCGATGATAAAATAACGATCGAGTGCATATGCGCTCTTGAATACTCCCATGAGGGAAAGACAGGCCATACTGGTCACATCCCACTCAGTTAAATTTTTACTGAATGAACTTTACTCAGATACGCTATTTTTCAATGGCATCTACACTTCTGAATGATATCCCTCGCCTCACCGGCCCCAACTATCAGTCCTGGGCCCCCAAGATGAAAAACTACTTGCACTCTCAAGGCCTATGGACTGTACTCCGCGCTACAAGACTGGAAGCTCCAGAAATGGAAACTGTGGGGATGACATCCTCCAAAGAAGCAGAAACTAAGAAGTCCCTCAAAAAGATCAAGGAGCAGCAAGAGGACTGGGATGAAACCGACAACAAAGTGCTCGGCACCCTACTCCTCAAGCTTGACTCATCGATTGGCATGCAATTCCTTGAAGCAGACAATGCCTATACCATCTGGAAGAAACTCAAAAAGAGATACTCAAAGCCATCCGTCACCACTGTCTATATGGAATTCAAGGTGCTCATGAATCTTAGCATCCCTCAAGACGTGCACCCAGCTCCATCATTCACAAAAATAACAACTGCTTTTCAATGTCTCACCGAGTTCGACTACCCCATATCAGATCGCATTAAGATGATGATAATACTCGCTAAGCTGCCCCCTTATACAAATATCATCGCTCACTTACTGAATGCAACTATCGACGAAAGTAGTAACTCGACAGAAGCACAGAAAAAGGCTGCTGACCAGCTCTCACTTGAAGTGATCAAGTGCATGGCGACACTCGCCTGGCAGCAACATGCCACCTAAGGGCATTCACACCCAACTCGCCATCGAGTGAATTGTCTCAGTGCTGTAAAATGCAACCCTGGGAATGAGCATTTTGCCTCCCAACAATAACAGTTGACCCCCTCGCACCATGCGAATGTGCAGGGCCAACAGCGCCAACAGCACCCACATGGTCAGCACCCTGCACCCATGCAGGACCATGCCCTAAACCTGCAGGGAAACCCACACTTAAATCGAGGCCGTGCCAATCAGAATTGATGCCGCAAAGTTCACAGCACTAGACTATCCACTGCCGACATGCCGCATGATGGCACAGGATCCTTCACATTCTCTAACACCAACCACCTGTTGGTATTCTCACCGGCAAGTGAGATTAATCCCACACCGGCCCCTGATCCGCAAACTCTCTCGCACACTCCAGATGGTCCATGAGACATAACTAGTTGCTAGACTCTGGTGCCTCTGCACATTTTACATGGGATATATCTGACTTTGTGGAATACAATCCATACTCCCAAGCGAAATATATGTTGGCAACGCCAAAACCTATACAGGCAATGGACTAAGTCACCACAAAGAAACAATACTCAAGAGGGATTCTGCTAAGGTGGGGAATCAACCAGAACAGACTAAAGAGTCTGGCTGGTACTAGCATTGTTATATACTACGATACATGAGGCTACAATGAGGCTGCTTTAGGGCAGGTGCTTACTGATGCGATGACGTAGCGTGAGAGTAACTACTATATAAGTACTAAGTGTTCACACGACTGTGGGAACAAGAGTCTAGAACTATGACATGAGGCCACCATGCATTTTACATGCACTAGCCATGAGGTATGATGTCATAATGGT
>JBBPMR010000745.1:0-15170 GCA_038090415.1 Rossbeevera mucosa | reverse complement strand
TGTTCTTTCGTTTTATTTCTATTTTTAGTGCAAGTTCCTTGTCAGGGTTGATAGTCCTGACTCGGCGATCCTCTAGGCTAGAATCCTCGCTTTCCTCGGTACACACGCAATTAAGCACCACTTCCCAGTGGTCATGCTCTTCTGAGAACACTGTGTCAGTTAATGATTTGGATGGGCTGCCACAACGTGAATCTTCTGAGGTATTCCAATCTACGAAATTGTCCAGTACATATGAACTATTTACAGCTGTCCTAGCTAACTGTCCCATATTGTATAAAGGTTCTTTATTTTTTTATTTTTCTTTTATTGTAATGCTACATATTTTCGGTGTTTCGTCTACTACTACAAAATCTGAAAGAGAAACGGATGAAGAAGGAAACGAGCTAGCACTATCTTGGCATCGAGCTCTCAAATTTGAAGTGAAAGAACTATTTACTCCTAATCTACTATTTTTTGTATTTTCAGGTAAACTACTGCCCAGTGTTGCAAACACTAGTCGTCACTAGTTCTTTTCTCACTTTAGCGCCATATATGCTTATTTCTTTTCTTTTTTTTTTGTTGAAGTCCAGAGCGCCCTAAATGTAGTATAAGCGCTCAGTCCTTATCTTATCTTATCACACTGCATTACATAAGCGGTCTAGACTTACACACACTCAATGCAAGGCATGCTTCTCTTCCATTTCGCATAGCCTTGCCTCATTGTAGACACATGTAGTTTAGGGTAGATTAGACACAGCATGGTCTGTGCACTTTGTACTGTAGTATAAATACTTGAATGCAGCAATGGAACAAGCCAGTCTTGTTCTCGTTGGATCCCGTTTGCCAACAACCATCTTCCACTTAGTTAAGTTTGAGTGCAGCACCTAGACTTCATCAAAGGTTGCCTTCATTAGAACAAGACTACACTTTCTACCTGCTGTGTATACTCGGACCCCAGAGTTAAGGGGAACCCTTCATACTACCAGAAGTAAAACAGAATCCCTTGACCAGGTTACCGTCGCTGGAAAGCAACCAGTTCCCCACTGCTGCATATACGCTCGTTCGGCATAATCCTTGGGTGGTATCAATTTATTGGTACAGATTCCCCTTGGTGTAAATAAGAATAAAGTTGCTGGGACCGTTAGGACCTGTGATAGTGCACTACACATGGATCAATAGGACGAGAGGCTACTGTGGAACTGTGACCCGATATCGAGCACAGCAGAATTACGAGCTTCTTCCATAAGACTTGCAGCCTTACAGAGCTAAATCTGTGCTGTAGCCAGGCATCCCTGGTTCCTTCGACTCATGCCAACAAGTGTGCGGTGCTCGTGACACTGCTAGTATAGTTTTTTTTTTTTTTTAGGTATATCCATTTGGTGGTTGGTCTCTTCATGAGTATCACCCAAGTAAAGATCTGTGATTGGTCTCTATGTGAGTATCACCAGATAAGCAAAACTGGATTTCGAAGGAGATATTGTAGAGTTCATGTGTAGTAACTTTAGCTCCGAACCCGCATACATTTTGCCCAAAACCACTTGGGAACCAGTAGAAACATTTGAACCAGTGCCCCTCGCAAACATAACAGATCTTGATGGCCTTATTGGCTTCGAGAAACTTTTAGGAAATCTCTGATCGGACAAGGACCCCTGGTCACTGAAACATATGAAACACACAGTTACGAAGCAGTAGCTGAATTCATCATCGAACACCCCTCTCTTCCCCCCCAAGAACAAATAGACCTCGATGGCCTCAACGGAAGAACTGCTGCAGTTAATTCAGCAAATCAACGCCAAGCTAAATGACGTCGTGGCAGAGAACCATGTATTGAAGGAGTGCCTCGAAAGAGCAGAAGACTCTGCAGACATCACGAGGACTCGAGCCGAGGAGGCGTCCCAGGATGTCGCTAATGGAACGGTTTCAACCACCGTCAATAAAAAGGTCACCATTGTCCCAGACCCTGGGAACTTTCATGGGGCCTATGGACGATTCGAGGAGTGGTGGACCAAGATGGAAGTCTACCTCAAAATGAATAAAGAAGCATACCCAAAAGACGAACATAGGACGTACACAGTGTTGGTCCGGATAGGGTCAATAAAGGAGAAAGACGAAAACGGAGCAGCAGCTTGGGCCAGAAATGAGCTCAAGAAAACAAAGAGATATACAGAGAACGACTGGCCCACAGTCAAACAAATAGAATTAATCCTGAGGCAATGATTCACCTTAGGCAATGAAAAGGACTTGGCTGTGAGACAGCTAATCTCTATGAAGCAAGGGTACAAAGAATGTACCCAAACCTTCCTAACAAGGTGGATCACAAATTGGGATCAAGCAGTATGTGGAGATGCGATGGGAATTGCTCTCCTAGAACAACAAATACGGGCGGAAGTCATGAAACCCATATTCCTCGACAAAGCTAGGCAGAACAATGTGCCTGATTACGTCAGAGTAATCCAGCAGTACGCGGAATCCATCAAGTCCTTCGAGACTCGAAGTAAAATCATAACTCCGTGGAGCTCCAAGAGAGAAAAAGACGCTGACGCTATGGATATTGATAGTGTCACCGCGGATGCCGGCAAAGGCCCTGCCGGATGTTATAACTGTGGAAGGAAGGGTTATCAAGTAAGGGAGTGTCGCTCCCCGAAAAAGAATCAATGCGACAAATGTAAATTTGTCAATGGCAGGCACCATGCCAAGTGTGCCAAAAGGATCAATGCTGCGGAGACAACTGCAGAAACAAACAAAGGAAAAGAGAAAGAAGAAGATCTTGATGCTCGGATAGCTCGGATCGTAAAGGCCACAATGGACCAGGGAAAAGAGTAAAGGTAAATTCACTGGGCAGTAGTTTACCTGGAAATACAAAAAATAGTAGATTAGGAGTAAATGGTTCTTTCGCTTCAAATTTGAGAGCTCGATGCCAAGATAGTGCTAGCTCGTTTCCTTCTTCACCCATTTCTCTTTCAGATTTTGTAGTAGTAGACGAAACACCGAAAATATGTAGCATTACAATAAAAAAAATAAAGAACCCTTATATGATATGCGACAGTTAGCTAGGATGGCGGTAGATAGTTCATACATACTGGACAATTTTGTAGATTGGAATACCTTAGAAGATTTGCATTGTGGTAGCCCATCCGAATCATTAACCAACACGGCATTCTCAGAAGAGCGTGACCACCGGGAAGTGGTGCTTAATTGCATGGGTACCGAGGAAAGCGAGGATTCTAGCCTAGAGGATCGCCGAGTCAGGACTATCAACCCTGACAAGGAACTCACAATAAAAATAGAAATAAAACAAAAAAACAAAAAGAGAGAAGTGTTCGCCCTCTTGGACAGTGGAGCCAATGGCATGTTCATGGACCTGAAATGGGCCAACAAAAATAACATCCAGCTCAGGAGAAAGAGCCGAGAAATCCTCATCTACAATGTGGATGGATTGAAAAATGCTGCAGGCAGTATTCGCTATAAAGCAGACGTCACTGTCAGATACAAAGACCACATGGAAAGAATGGTGGTAGACATGATGAATCTAGGAAAGAATCAGATGATTCTCGGACACAACTGGTTCGTCCACCACAACCCCATGATCGTTTGGGAATACAGCCAGGTTACACTCAACCGATGCCCTAGAGAGTGCCAAGTACTACAGGCACACTGGAATGGTGAATCAGAAAACAGATATCTTATCCAAAAAAATCATGAAACCAGATGAGATAGATCTGGCGGAAAAACCCCTGGAGCCCAAGGAGGCTTTTAAGTTGGTACCTAAATGGTGCCATGATTATCTCGACGTCTTCTCAAAGAAGGCCAGCAAAAGAATGCCAGAGCGCAAACCTTGGGATCATGCAATTGATCTTAAACCCGACTTCGTGCCAAAGAAGGGTAGGATCATTCCCACCTCTGTTCAGGAACAAGAGGAGGTCTCGGCATTTATAGAAGAACAATTGAGCAAGAGATATATTCATCCCTTGAAGTCGCCACAAACTTTGCCGGTGTTCTTTATCCCCAAGAAAGATGGAAAGAAGAGGATGGTAATGGATTACCGATATCTTAACGAGGGAACGATCAAGAACAATTATCCCTTGCCTCTGATTTCCCAGCTCATAGATAAACTAAAAGGGGCTAAATTATTTACAAAGATGGATCTGAGATGGGGTTACAATAACATCCGGATCAAGGAGGGTAACGAGTGGAAAGGGGCATTTGTTTGCCACAGAGGCACATTCGAACCACTAGTAATGTTCTTTGGGCAGTGCAATTCGCCTGCCACGTTCCAGCAGATGATGAATGAGATCTTTGCCAACATGCCCAATGTAGTCATAGTATACATCGACGATCTCATGATCTTTACAAAAACTGGAGACATGTGGGAACATAGAAAAATTGTTTGGGAAGTGCTGGCATGCCTAAGAAAACATGATTTATTTGTAAAGTCAGAAAAGTGCTTCTTCGAACAAACATCCGTGGAGATGTTAGGGATGATTGTATCTCCTGAAGGGATATCGATGGACATGAAGAAAGTCCAGGACGTTACAGAGTGGCAGTCCCCGGTCAATGTGAAAGGAGTTAGAAGCTTCCTAGGACTGGCCAATTATTATAGGAGATTTATTAAAGAATACAGTTCGATGGCAGCACCACTGCATGAGCTGACTAAAAAGAATCAACCCTGGACTTGGGGAAAAAGTCAACAGGACACTTTTGACCAGATCAAAAGTGCTTTCATTTTGGCACCAGTACTGGCATACCCAGATGACAAATCGGAGTATCGTGTGGAATGCAATGCATCTGACTTCACTATTGGAGGTGTGTTATCCACCTTGAAGGATGGAAAATGGCACCCTGTCATGTTCATGTCACATAAAATGACTGCTGAACAACATAACTATCCCATTGCGGATAAGGAGATGCTAGCCATCATTACGTCATTGGAGTCCTGGAGACATTACCTGGATGGTGCTAGACACCAGTTCGAGATCTGGACGGATCATAAAAACTTCCAGTATTTCATGAAATCCCAGGATCTCTCACATAGACAAGTGAGATGGGCATTGTACTTGTCCAGATTCGATTACCGGTTAATCAACAAACCTGGTACCTCGATGGAAAAAGCTGATGCGCTCTCTAGAAGGGCAGAACTCACTATCAGCATTGAGTCCGATAATCGAAACATGGTCATGATTCCACCACAACGGATTAACAGGGTAGATACACTAAGAAGTACGAAGAGAACTTCGGAAACTTTAGAAGTTCCCTTACTAGATAAAATCAAAGAAGCACACTTGGGTGTGGATAAACCTGATGGATCTTCCCTCCAAAATGGGATGTGGCATTACACCAACAAAGTATGGGTACCACAGTCACTACGAATCCAAATCATCACTCAATTCCATGACCATCCATTAGCTGGTCACAAAGGCGTGGAAAAGACCTCTGAGCTGATCAAGCGTTCATATGATTGGCCAAACTTGAGGAACAACGTAAAAGAATATATCAGTCATTGTGATATGTGTGCTTGCATGAAGCCGAGTAACGCTAGGCCTAGCGGTAAAGGAATGCCATTAGAAGTTCCAGCTGGACCCTGGAAAGATGTTAGTGCTGATTTCATCACAGGATTACCCAAGAGCAATGGATTTGACGCAATCTTAGTCATGGTAGATCACTTCTCGAAAGAAGTAATGTTTATCCCTACAACCAAGGAAATAACAGCCTTAGAAATGGCCCGGTTGTACATAGATTATGTCTGGAAACACCATGGACTACCCAATTCGATTGTATCGGATCGTGGACCGCAGTTTGCCTCATTTGTAATGGAGGATTTGTGCAGGATGTTGAACATTCAGAGAAAGATGTCAATCGCTTACCATCCGCAAACCAATGGTCAGACCGAGAGGGTAAACAGAGAGCTACAGCAGTACCTTAGGCTCTATACCCTAGAAAAACAAGATAAATGGGCAGAAATTCTTGCAATCGCCCAGTTCACGTATAATAACATTCAGTCCTCAGCTACTGGGTTTTCACTGTTCCAAGTGAACAAAATCTTCGAACCACAACTAGGTTTTGAAGTTGTACCATCCAAAACTCCTTCAGCTGCGGACTTAGTATCTCAGATGAGATCGAATCGCGAAAGTGCTAGAAGCGCCTTAGAAAAAACATGTGAGAGGATCAAAGAACAAATTGATTGTCATCGTTCGGAAGTGCCCCCCTACAAGATAGGTGATCAAGTGTGGCTCTCTTCCGAACATCTCTTCATGGGCTTGTCTAGAACCTGCCCAAAGTTGAACGATCGATGGATCGGACCATACCGTATTACGGAATATAAAAACAAGAATGCAGTAACCTTGGCATTGCCTGGTGGCAGCCATGCTTATAACACGGTGAATGTTTCAAGGGTAAAACCTTACTTAGAACCCCTTGAAGGTCAACCCATCGTACGCCCAGGTCCAGTGGTGATCAACGATGAGGGTACCACAGAGTTCGAAGTGGATTACATTGTAGATCGACATAAGCGAGGTCATGGATTCCAGTACGTAGTGCACTGGAAAGGATATTCAGAAGACAACAGGACTTGGGAGCCTGCTCATAATCTCACTTGTGCACAGAAAGCACTCAACACTTTTGATATGAATCATTCAAAATCGATTCAAATTGTCTATGACTCTGACGAATCTGAGGTCGAGTCTATCTTCTCTCCGGAATGTGCCGAGGCCTGGCCTAGTGACTCTGAGGATCTGGAATCTCCTCCCTAGAAGGGGGGTAATGTTGCAAACGCTAGTCGTCACTAGTTCTTTTCTTGCTCTAGCGCCATACGTGTCTATTTCTTTTCTTTCTTTTCATTGATGTCTGGAGCGCCCAAATGTAACACAAGCGCTCAGTCCTTAGTTCCTTATCTTATCTTATCACACTGCATTATGTAAGCGGACTAGCCTTACACGCATTCAGCGCAAGGCATGCTTTTCTTCCATTTCGCATAGCCTTGCCTCATTGTGAAGGCAACCTTTGACAGATGTCTAGGTGCTGCACTTAAACTTAACTAAGGGAGAGAGTTGTTGGCAAAGGGTATCCAACAAGAACAAGACTGGCTTGTTCCGTTGCTGCATTCAAGTATTTATACTATGGTACAAAGTGCACAGACCATGCTGTGTCTGACCTACCCTAAACTACATGTGTTTACAATGAGGCAAGGCTATGCTTACCATGAGGCTAAAGTGAGGCAAGGCTATGCGGAATGGAAGAGAAGCATGCCTTGCATTAAATGCGTGTAAGTCTAGACCGCTTACATAATCTGTGTGATAAGATAAGATAAGGACTGAGCGCTTGTACTACATTTAGGGCGCTCTGGACTTCAAAAAAAATAAAAAATAAAAAATAAGCGTGTACAGCGCTAAAGTGGGAAAAGAACTAGTGACGACTAGCATTTGCAACATTATCCCCCTTCTAGGGAGGAGATTCCAGATCCTCAGAGTCACTAGGCCAGCCCTGGGCACACTCCAGAGAGAAGATAGACTCAACTTCAGATTCGTCAGAGTCATAGACAGCTTGAATCGATTTTGAATGATTCATGTCAAAAGTGTTGAGTGCCTCCTGTGCACGAGTTAGATTTCGAGCAGGCTCCCAAGTCCGGTCGTCCTCTGAATATTCTTTCCAGTGTACCAAGTACTGGAAGCCATGACCACGCTTACGTCAATCTACGATATAATCTACTTCAAACTCTGTAGTACCCTCATCGTCGATCACCACTGGACCTGGGCAAACGATGGATTGACCTGCAAGAGGTTCTAGGTAGGGTTTCACCCTTGAAACATTTACTGTGTTATAAGCACAGCTGCCTTTTGGCAATGCCAAGGTTACAGCATTTTTATTTTTAATGGCCATTATTCCATAAGGCCCGATCCACCAATTGTTCAACTTTGGGCAAGTTCTAGACGAGCCCATGGAGAGATGTTCAGAAGACAGCCACACTTGATCACCTATCTTATAGGGGGGTGCTTCTGAACGATGAAGATCTATTTGTTTCCTGATCCTCTCTTGTGTTTTTTCTAAGGTGGTTCTAGCGCTCTCGTGATTCGATTGCATCTGAGATACTAAGTCCACGGCTGAAGGGGCTTTGGATGGAATAACTTCAAAACCGAGTCATGGTTCGAAGGTTTTGTTCACTTGGAACAGTGAAAACCCAGTAGCTGAGGACTGAGCATTATTATATGTGAACTGGGCGATTGCGAGAAGTTCTGCCCATTTATCTTGTTTTTCTAGGGTGTAGAGCCGAAGGTACTGTTGTAGCTCTCTATTCACCCTCTCGGTCTGACTATCGGTTTGCGGATGGTAAGCCGTTGACATCTTTCTTTGGATGTTCAACATCCTACAAATATCCTCCATGACAAAGGAGGCGAACTGCGGTCCACGATCTGATACAATCGAATCAGGTAGTCCGTGGTGTTTCCAAATGTAATCCACATACAACCGGGCCGTTCCCAAGGCCGTTATCTCTTTGGTTGTAGGGATAAACATTGCTTCTTTCGAGAAGCGATCCACCATGACTAAGATTGCGTCAAACCCATTGCTTTTGGGTAATCCTGTGACAAAATCAGCACTAACATCTTTCCAGGGTCCAGCTGGAATTTCTAACGGCATTCCTTTACCACTAGGCATAGTGTTACTCAGTTTCATGCGAGCGCACATATCACAACGACTAACGTATTCTTTAACATTGTTCCTCAAGTTCGGCCAATCATATGATCGCTTAATCAGTTCTGAGGTCTTTTCCACACCTTTGTGACTAGCGAGAAGATGGTCGTGGAATTGAGTGATGATTTGGGTCCATAGTGACTGTGGTACCCATACTTTGTTGGCGTAATGCCACAACCCATTATGGAGGGAAGATCCATCTGGTTTATTCACCTTAGAATGTGCTTCTTTAATTTTATCTAATAAGAGGACTTCTAAAGTTTCCGAAGTTCTCTTTGTACTCCTCAGTGTATCGACCCTGTTGATCCTTTGTGGTGGAATCATAACCATGTTCTTGTTATCGGACTCAATGCTGATAGTGTTAAGCACCGAGAACAATGAGGACGAGGGGCGCTTGATATATCACCAAACACCAATGAGGTTGACGAGCGGGAGAGTGAAGAGGTGAAGAGCGAGGATAGAGTGGTAGCGAAGACTAGCACTCAAGAAGCGTTCAATAGTCGGTGCGTCTGGATAAGGAGATCCAGCACTATTGCACGGAATACTGACGATGGTAAAGCAAAGGCTTAAAGCAATAGCTATCACCGAGGATGTAATCCAAGGGGCAGGGGATTGCAATAGGGAAACAATACAAGACTGGAGGACTACTGGCTACGACAGGCTTGTATTTATACTACGAGGTATCGTGCACAGACCAAGTAACTAAGCCGGCCCTCAATGACATGCAGTGTCCACATGTGACCGTGAGGGTACTCTATGAGTAATCCATTAGTCAGCAATGACATCATGATCAGTCATGCAATGACGTCATGAGTCTAGAAGGTCACGTGATCAAGGTCTAGCCCTAGTCACGTGATCACCAGTCAATAAACTCGCTATGATAAAAGATAAGATGAGCGCTGAAGATAAGAGATAAGCGCCATCGATAAGATAAAGTAAACTCATATCTGATAAGATAAGATAACGGTCTTGTAGCCTTGTACGAAGAGGGTTCGTAACAGATAGCTAACTCCGCTCTTCGAGAGAGAGCATCTGCTTTTTCCATCGAGGTACCTGGCTTGTTGATTAACTGGTAATCGAATATTGACAGGTAAAGGGCCCATCTCACTTGTCTATGTGAGAGATCCTGGGATTTCATGAAATACTGGAGGTTTTTATGATCCATCCAGATCTCGAACTGGTGTCTAGCACCTTCCAAGTAGTGTCTCCAGGACTCCAAAGACGTAATGATGGCTAGCATCTCCTTATCTGCTATGGGATAGTTACGTTGTTCAGCAGTCATTTTGTGTGACATGAACGCGACAGAGTGCCATTTCCCATCCTTCAAGGTGGATAACACACCTTCTACAGCAAAGTCGGATGCATCACACTCCACACGATACTCTGATTCGTCATCCGGGTATGCCAGTACCAGTGCCGAAATGAAAGCGCTTTTGATTTGGTCGAAAGCGTCCTGTTGACTTTTTCCCCAAGTCCAGGGTTGATCCTTTTTAGTCAATTCATGCAGTGGTGCTGCCATCGAACTGTATTCTTTAATAAATCTCCTATAATAATTGGCCAGTCCTAGGAAGCTCCTAACTCCTTTCATGTTGACCGGGGGCTGCCACTCTGTAACACCCTGGACTTTCTTCATGTCCATCACTATCCCTTCGGGAGATACAATCATCCCTAGCATCTCCATGGATGTTTGTTTGAAGAAGCACTTTTCTGGCTTCACAAATAGATTATGTTTTTGTAGGCGTGCCAGCACTTCCTGAACTATTTTTCTGTGTTTCCATACGTCTCCAGTTTTCGTAAAGATCATGAGATCGTCGATGTATACTATGACTACATCGGGCATATCGGCAAAGATCTCATTCATCATCTGTTGAAACGTGGCAGGTGAATTGCACTGCCCGAAGAACATTACTAGTGGTTTGAATGTGCCTCTATGGCAAATGAACACTCCTTTCCACTCGTTACCCTCCTTGATCCGGACGTTGTTGTATCCCCATCTCAGATCCATTTTCATAAATAATTTAGCCCCTTTAAGCTTATCTATAAACTGGGAAATTAGGGGCAAGGGATAGTTGTTCTTGATAGTTCCCTCGTTGGGATATCGGTAATCCATTACCATCCTCTTCTTTCCATCTTTCTTGGGGATAAAGAACACCGGCAAAGTTTGTGGTGACTTCGAGGGACAAATATATCCCTTGCTCAATTGTTCCTCAATAAATGCCGAGACCTCCTCTTGTTCCTGAACAGAGGTGGGAATGATCCTACCCTTCTTTGGCATGAAGTCAGGTTTAAGATCAATTGTGTGATCCCATGGTTTGCGCTCTGGCATTCTTTTGCTAGCCTTTTTTGAGAAGACATCGAGATAATTGTGGCACCATTCAGGTACCAACTTAAAGGCCTCCTCGGGTTCTAGAGGTTTTGCCGCCAGATCTATCTCGTCTGGTTTCATGATTTTCTGGATAAGATATCTGTTTTCTGACTCATTGTTCCAATGTGCCTGTAGTACTTGGCACTCTCTAGGGCATCAGTTGAGCGTAACCTTGCCGTGTTCCCAATCGATCATGGGGTTGTGGTGGACCAACCAGTTGTGTCCAAGAATTATCTGATTCTTTCCAAGATTTGTCATGTCTACCACCATCCTTTCCATGTGGTCTTTGTATCTGACAGTGACGTCTGCTTCATAGCGAATACTGCCTGCAGCATTTTTCGATCCATCCACATTGTAGACGAGAATTTCTCGGCTCTTTCTCCTGAGCTGGATATTGTTTTTGTTGGCCCATTTCAGGTCCATGAACATGCCATTGGCTCCACTGTCCAAGAGGGCGAATGCTTCTCTCTTTTTGTCTTTTTGTTTTATTTCTATTTTTAGTGTGAGTTCTTTGTCAGGGTTGATAGTCCTGACTCGGTGATCCTCTGGGCTAGGATCCTCGCTTTCCTCGGTACACACGGAATTAAGCACCACTTCCCGGTGGTCACGCTCTTCTGAGAATGCCGTGTCGGTTAATGATTCGGATGGGCTACCATAACACAAATCTTCTAAGGTATTCCAATCTACAAAATTGTCCAGTACGTATGAACTATCTACAGCCATTCTAGCTAACTGTCGCATATCGTATAAGGGTTCTTTATTTTTTTATTTTTCTTCTATCGTAATGCTACATAGTTTTGGTGTTTCATCTACTACTACAAAATCAGAAAGAGAAACAGATGAAGAAGGAAATGAACTAGCACTATTTTGGCGTCGAGCTCTCAAATCAGAAGCAAAAGAAGAATCTCTACCTAACCTACTATTTTTTGTGTTTTCAGGTAAACTACTGCCCAGTGAATTTACCTTTACTCTTTTCCTGAGTCCATTGCGGCTTTAACGATCCAAGCTATCCAAGCATTGAGATCTTCCTCTTTCTCCTTTCCTTTGTTTGTTTCTGTGGTTGTCTCCGCTGCATTGATCCTTTTGGCACACTTGGCATGGTGCCCGCCATTGACAAACTTACATTTGTCACATTGGTTCTTTTTCGGGGAGCGACGCTCCCTTACTTGGTGACCCTTTCTTCCACAGTTGTAACATCCGGCCGGGCCTTTGCCAGAATCAGTAGTGATGCCATCAATATCCATAGTGTCAGCATCCCTTCCCCTTTTGGAGCTATAGGGGGTTGGAATTTTACTTCAAGTCTCGAAGGACTCGATTGACTCAGCGTATTGCTGAATCACCATTACATAAGCCGGCACTGTATCCTGCCGAGCTTTGTCAAGGAAGATGGGCTTCATTACTTCTGCCTGAATTTGTTGTTCTAGAAGGGCGATCCCCATCGCGTCTCCACACATTGCCTGATTGTAGTTGGCGATCCACCTGGTAAGGAAGGTTTGGGTACATTCCTTGTACCCTTGCTTCATGGACATTAACCTTCGCATGGCTAAGTCTTTTTCATTTCCCATGGTGAAACGCTGCCTTAAAGTTCGCTCCACTACATCCATAGTGGGCCAATCCCTTTCGGTATACGTCTTTGTTTTCTTGAGCTCATTTTGAGCCCAAGCCCCTGCTCCATTCTCATCTTTTTCCTTGGTTGATCCTATTTGGACCAAGACAGCATAAGTTCTGTGTTCATCTTTTGGGTATGCTTCCCGATTCATTTTTAGGTACACCTCCATCTTTGTCCACCATTCCTCGAAGCGGTTATAAGCTCCATTGAAATTCCCGGGGTCTGGAACGATGGTAACCTTTTTGTTTATCGTGGTTGACACGGTTCCATTAGTGATGTCCTGGGATGCCTCCTCAGCTCGGGTCCTCGCGACGTCTGCAGAGTCTTCTGCTCTTTCGAGGTGTTCCTTCAACACATGGTTCTCTGCCATGATGTCATTTAGTTTTGCATTGATCTGCTGAATAAGTTGCAGCAGTTCTTTCGTCAAGGCCATCGAGGTCTATTATTTCTTGGGGGGGTGTCTGGGGATGTGTGATTGTAAATTTGGCTACTGCTTCGTAACCGTGTCTTTCATATGTTTCGGTGATGGAAGGTCTGTTGCCAACTAGGGAGTTTCTAAATGTGGTTCGGAGCCAATAAGGCCAACTGTCTAGATCTTGGCTGTTTGCTAATGGTACTGGTTCGAAGGATTCGACTGGTATCCAACTTGTTTTTGGGGGGATAAATTTTTCTGGTTCAGTGCTAAAGTTACTACACACGAATTCTACTAAGTTCCCGTCGAAATCCAGATTTGCTACTTTATTCAGTGATACTCACGAAGAGACCAATCACCAAAAGGGTATACCTAAAAAAAAAAAACTATACTAGCAGTGTCATGAGCACCACATGCTTGTTGGCACAAGTCGAAGGAACTGGAATGCCTGGCTTTGGCACAGATTTAGGTCTGTAAGCCTGCAAATCTTACAGAAGAAATCGCGATTCCGCTTAGCTTGATATCGGGTCTAAGTTCCATGACAGCCTCTCATCCTGCCAATCCGCATGTAGTGCACTATCATGGGTCCTAACAGTCCCAGCAACTTTATCCTTACTTACATCAGAGGGAATCTGTACCACCAATGATACCACCAATGGATCACACTGGACGAGCGTATTTAACAGCAGTGGGGAACTGGTTCCTTTCCAGTGACGGTAACCTGGTCAAGGGATTCTGTTTTACTTCTGGTAGTATGAAGGGTTCCCCTTAACTCTGGGGTCCAAGTGTACACAGCAAGTAGAAAGAACTAGTCTTGTTCTAATGAAGGCGACCTTTGACAGAAGTCGAGGCGCTGCACTCAAACTTAACTAAGGGAGAGAGTTGTTGGCAAAGGGTATCCAACGAGAACAAGACTGGCTTGTTCCATTGCTGCATTCAAGTATTTATACTATGGTACAAAGTGCACAGACCATGCTGTGTCTGACCTACCCTAAACTACATGTGTTTACAATGAGGCAAGGCTATGCGGAATGGAAGAGAAGCATGCCTTGCATTAAATGCATGTAAGTCTAGACCACTTACGTAATGCTGTGTGATAAGATAAGATAAGGACTGAGCGCTTGTACTACATTTAGGGCGCTCTGGACTTCAAAAAAAAAAAAAAAAATAAGTGTGTACGGCGCTAAAGTGGGAAAAGAACTAGTGACGACTAGCATTTGCAACACATTGTAGACACATGTAGTTTAGGGTAGGTCAGACACAGCATGGTCTGTGCACTTTGTACTGTAGTATAAATACTTAAATGCAGCAATGGAACAAGCCAGTCTTGTTCTCATTGGATTCCCTTTGCCAACAACCATCTTCCCTCTTAGTTAAGTTCAAGTGCAGCACCTAGACTTCGTCAAAGGTTGCCTTCATAAGGCACTAAGTCACCACAAAGACAAGGCTCAGAGAGAGGGGACTATTTCAGGTCAGGGAATCAACCAGAACAGACTAAGGTGTCTGACTGGTACTGGCATTGTTATATACTACAATACATGCGTCGGCCATGAGGCGTACTTTAGGGCAGGTGCTCAGTAAGCGATGATGTAGCGTGAGATAAACTACTATATATGTACTAAGTGTTCACACGACTGTGAGAACAAGAGTCTAGAACTACAACATGAGGCCACCATGTGTTTAGCATGCACTTGTTGCAAATTTCACTTCACGACCCTCTTATCTTATCTTATCTTATCTTATCAAGGCGCCAATCTTATCAGATCCCATCTTATCAGAGCATCTATCTTTTATCTTCTTATCAGTGATGTCATGGTCTAGACCAACACACCTTTAACATGAAGCCAGCTTCTTTTCATTTCTGCTCGGCTTCTTTTCCATTTTGATGCATAGCCTCGCTTCTTGACTTCTTTCTCTCACATTCGTGAGAACATATATATCTTGATATAGTAGATAGTGTCCGACACAGCTTGGTCTGTGCGCATGTACCTGTAGTATAAATACTTGAATGCAGCAACCGAACAAGCCAGTCTTGTTCTGGTTGGATTCCCTCTAATCAGTATCCACTATCCTATCTTGTCTTTAGTTGAGGTGCCTAGTCCTTGTGATTAAGGTTGCCTTCA
>JBBPMR010000744.1:0-15174 GCA_038090415.1 Rossbeevera mucosa | reverse complement strand
GAAATACTGCATCGGGCTCAAGTGGCGTCCCTGTTTCTAGTTCCGATGCTCTCGGAGTCATTAGTGGCTCGCGCAGCATGGTTCTCTCCGTATCGCTCGGTGTCCTCGTGTCCTTCCTCATCACCGCTTTCTGAGTATCCCAGGCGAGCCCCCGTTGTCGTGTTCGTTGGGCATATATCCCATCGATCGCCCCATCCTCACTCGACGACTGTATTGCAAACCTAATGTCCCTCTCGTCCCCTTGGATCCGGGTCTCACTTTATCCCCGATCATCCATTGTCTATTCCCCTATGTGTATCCTCCCGCCGATTTATTGTAACCCTGCCCTCCTCGCAACAACCGTCACTATTGACACACTGACTTTCTTCACGACCCACGCAGCTGTGTATAGCACATGACAATCGACATCCTATCCTATCGTACATTTATGTATCGCCTATCGCTCCTTACGCTCACCGTTCGTTATTTGAACACGGATGTTCCTTTTTTTGGTTTCGATTTTCATTATACATTACCTTTATATGTCGTCGAGCCAGTTATATGTGCTCGCACGAAGATGGTAAACGGGGACTTTTGGTACAAATTACTTGCTGTTCTTTACTTAAGTCTGACAGTAGGTGTTGTGGAATTCGTGGTTATAGAACATGCGTTATGTATGTACCGTTTCTGCTGCTGACTCAGCAAGTGAGGTAAAGACCTTGTTCTCGATCAGAAAAAAAAATACAAAAACAGCTACCAGCCAACCCGCCCATCCATGGTTACCGTGTCGACGTTGTTCCCACTCCAAGGTCAAACCGAACAGAACCAAGAGTACAAGGGCTCACGTTTTTTGGTAAACAGTCCTTGTTCTCGTTCTTAGCGCAAGGGTCGGAGATGGGACTTGCTCGATATAACTCACCGGGGCCTTGAGGTCGAGGACGTGATCCGTACTACACTACTGGAACCGCTGTGGACTGCTGGAAAGTCTGGTTTAAACTCTATACAAGCACTGCACGCCAAGATTCAAGATTCTACGCCCGATCATCGACGAGCCAACCACGAAACCACACAAAATACACAAACTATACGCCATGTACACCCTGTTCGACGGTATCACAGCACTCTTCCGCCCGACACCGCAAGAGCACCTGAACGGGATGTGGAAAATCATCAAGAAGCTTCCGCCGAGTCCGCCACCAAGGTAGGCTGCCCGTGTGTACAGTTCCGCGCGGCTCATACGACCCCCTCTTTTCTCTCCCCCGAACACGGACAGACACGTACGCGTGCACGTCTACCTCGGGTGGCATCCAGGCTGCGACGAAACCGAGTTCGTAATGCGCTATAGCGCGCTTGTGGGCGATTTCCCGCTCGACCGGGCAGGTCGGCTCGCGCTGAGCCCTGTTCGTGCTAGATGGGCGCTCCAGGGATGTGCGGTCAGTATTCCGTTTTCGTTTCCTTCCCCGATGACCGGAAATTGTGAAACATAACAGCCCATCGACCCGTGTCGGCGCGTCAAGTTCGACACGGTCCATCCAGAGTATGTATCCCCGCTTGCGGTCCGGGTGCTCACGGAGAGCGAGGGGGTGCTCAAGCTGTTTGGTACCATTCTTACTCTTTGGTCTTCGTTTTCATCTGATCATCGGTGACAGAACCGACTCCGTCCAAGGGTACGATCGCGATGCGAGACCTCCGACTCCAGCTCGTGACCGCGTATGATGAATTTTGGTCATGGCTGCAGGACGTCACGCTCGGTCGACTGGTGGATAGAATTGGGCTCCTGATGACGGTAAGCGTCCATTTATTTTATGTCGATTCCTGTGCAAATTGATTGGCGGATGACGTGACGACGATGATAATGACGACAGGCGATATTGATGACGATGGTCATGCTCGGAGTGCCGGCTGTGCTTGTGTGGTATGCGTGGAGTTGGAACGTCGCACAGCGGTGGTGGGCGGATGTCGTACTGCGGAGTGCGGTGCTGTCTTCGGACGTCTTCTTTCTTCGTATGTGACTTCATGCAACCTATGCCCTATACGATTTCGTCACTTCATGGTGCATTCCTTTCTTCTTGTTCCGTACGCTAGGTGATATCTTTAATGCTGTAGAACAATAATGACGATTCGAATCAGAAAGTTGAGTGCTTTTGCTTCCGTAGTTGCGGCGTCCGCTTGATCGGCCCGGCAATGTTTCAATCCTTGGGTTCATGAGAGGGGGCGGCGTGTCGAGCGGAGACAGCAGAGTCTGAACCCGCCAACCGCAGCTGACGCGCTGACGTACAGTATGGACCAATAATATTGATCGAATTGCCACTTCGTTCGCATTATTACCGCCGCATTCTTTCAACTCAAAATTCAGTAACATTGGCGTGCGAGGTTCGGATGGCGTACCGTCATTCCCGCAGAATCTCCCATGGCGGGCAATGAAGCGGTGGGACAATTGAAGGGATTTCGTGCAACGACGACGCCGTGCTTGGTATCCATCCATATCGACCTCGACCCTGCAGTCATCCATAATGGTGTGGTAAACTTCCTCCATCCTGGAGTAGAGCCTCGAAGCCCACGGTGATTAGATACATATCCAGTAACACAATGCTATATGGATTGATTGCGTCGTGGATGCACTGAACAGTCAAAGTCTCGCTTTCGAGCTTGTACAGCTCCGCCGTGTCTTGCTGTGTAAGTCACCCTGGAGAGGGGGGGCTAGGAGGGGTCGTCCCCTGGTACCTCGGGGTTCTTGCCCTGCACGACCGCTACTTATTCAAGCGTATGGCGTAGCGGAACCGCAAATCAGCGCCTTCATCCTACTTCCTACTTTCTACTTTCTCGTTCCTACTTTTCACTCACTCTCCACTCCGTGATGTGTCTGGGGTTTAACGGTAGCACTCGCATGGAGGTCCGATCCGAGACTTCTCTTCCCCCCGTCTTCGCCTTGACTCACAAGCCAACAGGTCATGTCCGTCCTCGCGAACTGCGGGACCGACGGCCTGAGGGCCAGGAGGGCCGTAACGAGATGGATTGAACACAAGCAAAACCGAGGTCGGAACGCACAATACATCCTCGCCAAGCTACAGGGCCTTGAAGCACATGTTCGTCCCCTTCCCTTCCTCCTCTAGCTCAGTGTTCCTCCTGTTTGAGGTCTCCCTGTGATCGTGGGGCTGATTGACACCCTTTGCCTTTTTGTTTGAATCTTGAAGTTCCTCGACGACGCGACGTTGCTGAGGGCCTTCATAGGCGCCAGAATGGAGACCGATTTGCCTGTGCCGAGGTACCTCTGGGACAAGCTCGCACTTGCGAATCCTTTGAACCAATTCTGACGACGACGCGTGTATGGATTGTAATTTCGCAGACATCTGTGTTGGGTTGTGGAAGCACAGAGCGAATATCCGATGTGCTCTGTGCGGGTGAGCGACATAGGATTCGCATTTGAATATCTTCTCCCGCTTTCCCATTCATCCGCTCGTCCTTTCCTCCTCCCCCTCCCTTCCCCCTCTTCGTTCGGCTTCGCTTGCCATCTTAGATGGATGGAACAGATTTTTTCTTTGACGACGTGTAGGTGTGATATTACTGGACATGTTGTCACTGACTGTTCATTTATCGTCGACTTGTGGGTGGGATTACGAGGTGTTAAAGTACGTTTTTATTGCACTGACTCGACGCAGCGACTGATCCCGTGGCTCTGCGCAGGGACAGGCGTATCAGTTGCTGCAACTCTCGGTATATTGTTTATTTGACGCGGGGAAACGAATCAAATGATAAAGAAAGCATTCGCACATACATACATACATTGACTCGCCCAGCCCGCGTGCTGTGCACGGGGGACTCGGATTCGCTGTCGTGGATTCAAACTACCATTACGCCTTTCATCTCATCGTTCTTTATTTCTATTACTTGCTACTTAGCACATTATTTCGTTCATTTGAATTTGAGTTCACTCCCAATGCCATGCTGAGCCAGCTGCGTGGGCTCGCCGTTTTCCTAAGGGAGCCGGGAAAAATGGAAAGGACAGCTCGACACTGGAGCGGAGTTTGCTGAATTCGAATCTATCTGCCAGAGGATTCTGTCAGAGGCACATTTACCAGTTACTTGGGCAGCTCGCCTTTCCGCAGTTATGGGTAGCCTGCAGAGCCAGAGAGCAGTGCCAGCCACCTACGCACCGTTTTTCTACGGATTGGCTTGGCTTACAGTTATAGATTCAATGTCCAGCCTTTACGGCATACACTCTAGCTATCACACCAACTAAAAATAATATTAGTATGATGATCTGAGAAGCAGAAGCAGCGTATGTTTGTCTTCCCCACAGATGCGCCCTTGTTAATAAAATACATGACTACAAGAAAGAATTTACACCTTAGCCATCAAAGAATCAGCGGACCGCCTCTCCGACCCACGTTCATCAGGAATGATCTGTGATTGGATGCGACGGTTCAACTGGGCGCCACACAATGGCGCGGCAGGTTATGTTGTCGCAGAAGTAGCATACAGATGCTGTGCTGCGGGGCGCGCGAGGGGGCGCGTGGGGACGATGATGATGAGGCACGCTCACATTGTCGCCTTGTTTCGAGAGCCTCCTGACCAAGTTGGATTTATATATGATGTGGGACGGGATGGGATCCGCATTGCCCACATAACGTTATTCCAGTTCCAAGCCTGAATCAACCTCTCTCAACTCCATACCTCCCCCCTCCCCCCTCCCCTCTGAACCCGACTCTCCAAGGGATGTTTACCCTACGGTTTAATGGTACCACCCGCGTCGAGGTGTGTGATCCAACAGCGTAGACTGGCACTGTGTGCTAACTATTGGAAAAACTACATAGGTCGTCGTTATCCTGTTCAGCTGCGGGTCTGCAGACGAGGGCAGAGATAGGGCCAAACGCACCCTGGTGACATGGATCCGACGCAAGCAAGAAAAAGGACGCAACACTCAGGATATTTTGGCCAAACTGCGGTGGATTGAATCAAAAGTACGTCCCGTCCCCCCATACTGCTCTTTTCTCGCAAGGTTTTTTTTTTGTGACGCTGACTCGTTTTTTTTTGGGTTCTTTTACTGAAGTTCATCGGAGTGACTGCGTTGCATCCTGCTTTCCAGGATGCTAGAGCTGAGACGTTCTTGCCGAGGGCTCCTGATCTTCCGTCCCGTGGCAGGAGCCAGAGGGTGATGAGGGCGCAAGACTAGCGACCCCGATCGTGGAGTCTGCCTCTCGTAAACCTGTGAGTGATTACTACCCGACACGGTGACACTACGTGACCGGTATTTAGCTATTCTCCCCATTACCTGGTATATTAGACGCGACAGCGATGATAAGACGCCGCCAAGTCATCGATAATTTTAATTGTTAGGAAGCATCCGTTGCTTATTTGGGTTTGGGAGAATGGAGTGGGTGGGGTCCTTCAAACAAACCAAATCTCGGGTTGTGCCGGAGTATAGCACAGACTCCATCCGAGCTCAGAAGTCATGCAGCCCAAGTTTTGCCAAACCAATATTGGACCGTATTCGTTCGCACACCCTTCGTTATGGACCTTGTAGTCCCGCAGGTTCTACATGATTTTGATCTCGTTCTTTTTACCTGTCTTCCTACGTTCGTTCCCGGTGACACTTTGCAAAGAATGGAACAACGAGCTATGGATTGCGTCGGATCGTAGAGGATATACCAAATGCTCCCTATTTTGTCTCATCCACCCACACGTGGTATCCTTCGTCAGGGGGTTGGCCTCCAACCTGTTCTGTGCTTTGTTAATTTATCACTTGGCCGTCACTGGTTTGACAGAACTCTCGGTGATGTCAACGCTGTTTTCCGCTTCTCCGCTCTCCTTTTCTTATTCGTTCGAATTCGCAGATCCTCTCGCTTAGAATCTTGTACCGTGGGTCTGTTGGTTTCCCCTCTGTCTTGTTCTAGTTATTCTTTTTTTGGAAGTCTTTTACAGTATTAATGATTCGCTGCATTGAAATTTACACTCCTCACGAAACGCCCGCTGACTTGACTAACGCCCGGCCCTCTTTGTTTCTTTGAGGTGATTGTTGGTCCTGCCTTTCCTTCCTTCGTGAAGCTGAGTTCGCTTTCCATCATTCTTGATGGTACTGATTGACCAATTCTACAGCTCGTCTGAGTCCCGAAATTCCTTGGACTCACACTGAGGTACTCTGAAATACTAACCACTAGCCTACTAAAGATACTTTTTGTCACCATGCTCAACGTCGAGTATGGAGCTGGTATCTGAGAGGCACATCCATACATCAACACGCTGTAACACCGAGGCCCCAGCGAGGCCAGCCTCTGGAGATACCGTGACCACTACCGTGACCGTCATGGAATGTATGCTGTGTCGAAATCAAGGACTTCACCAGCATCTTCGCATTTTAAAATGCCATCTGATCTCAGCCTTGGATGTTGCAATGTCCATCTGTGGGCCTTTTCCTTGGAGCCGGAATCAGACAATTTGTAACACACTTAAATTTTGCACGAGGCATCAGGGGGCAGTGGAACTTGCATCCCCTTGACGGCAGCTGTCATCGGAGGGTTAAAACAGTCATTAGCACCAACATAGCAGCCCCATCTAGTGCCCTCTGCGGATGGGATCGGGGAGCTATTGACCTCACCAAACCATACATCATTGTCCTGCGATACATAAATCAAACCCCTGTTGACACGATCATAATCCAAATCTTCCACCTGCAGTCAACCATCACCTTTTATTGATCACACCCAATTCTAAAGCCAGAAAGCCATTCTCTTCAAACAGTATCAAACTAAAAGTACAATACACTTTGAGAAACTGAACATAGGTGATCATTGAATTTGTCGATACTTGGTTATTTCAGTTGATGGCGACGGGAGTAGCCAACTGGTCTCGAACAGCGACTCTGACGTCCCATTCTTTAATACCCACCACTCCGCCAAGCTGTTGCCACACCCGAGTCAACGCGCTCCTGCGATCCTCGCACATGGTCACCAGTGAAGGCCAATAGATCACATGCTCGTGCTCGAACGAAACAGAGCCCAAGAGCCCGTCGCATATGAGCTGATCCGTCGCAACCATCAACGCATCCGGCTCGCCCTTGTCACGCGCGCTTGCGGAGCGCCATATACCATCTTTATCCGTAACGGAATCAAAAGTGATATTAGAGCGCGACCATGTGTCCATGAGCGGCAAGGTGAAATCCCAGAAAGCGGTGAGGAGCCAGGGTGAGTGAACGTAGGCGACCTTGCCAAAATGTTCTGGGTAGTGAGTCTGTATGATGTGGAGGAACTGCCGAGTGACGTAGAACGTGGGGTGGCCACCTTTGTTCTCGAAGTCGACCATGTATGTGACTGACCTATGCGAAAATAAGTCGGGGAAGCGGAACGCAGCAAGAAACGTGGAACATACTCGACGCCGGGGCCCATCAATTCGACGGCGCGGTCGAGAGTCCAAAAAAGAAACTGGATCTGTTGCAAATCATCTTTCGTGGAACGCCTGCTCGGGAAATAATATATCACTGGTCTGCCCTTGGGATCGTATCCATAGATAAACATGCTCCCGGTGGCAGCTTCGGCCTTGAGCGTCTCCCCTGGCGTGACAGCAAAGGAGTAAAGACCAAATTCACGCCTCCATTTCAGGGTCTCTTCCAGGCGTTTGATGCACACTGATGTGTCGTGTTTTGTGGTACGCATGAAGCGCAGGATGCATTCATACGACTAAACTCTATCTGTGAGTATGGGAGAAAATGAAAAGAGGGGACACGAACGAGCCACATGCGCTCTACATCCATCAGAGAGCCCTTTCCGGCATCGACGCCAGGGAGCACGTAATCCGGATTAGAAAAGTGGGCGAACACAGAGTCGTACTCTGCCTGATCTTTCTCTGATAGCTTCTGGGGTGCAGGTAAATCAAGAGCTGGGACGGGGTGAGGTGTCTGGACTGTGACCGAAGACATTGGTGTGGACGAGCAAGGGACGGAATCCAAGTCGAGTACAGTAGTAGAGACTCTTAAATCAATCAGAGGATCTGACAAGATGGTGGTAGTTGGAGTAAAGTTGATGGTTCTTACTGCTTGTTTATATGATTCGGCCGCATCATGAGGCTAACCATATCAGTTTAATCTTACCAATTCTAGACCAACTTGGCCCGGTCCGTAGAGGAATATTGTGACATAACGCCGCCCATTCCATTTGCTTTGCAGCTCCGAATGGTGAACATAAGCCTGAGGGAGATCGAGCCACATAGGCTAGAGCGGCGTAGGGACGGTCGGTCGGACCCGAGGACCTGAGCTAACCGAAAACAAGCCGCCCAACGGGGAGCTCTCCCGCAAGGGCCCACCATGCCACCCCACTTAATACCATATGGCACACCGCTCCGAGTCGTTTACAGCGTTTCCTTGACGTTTTATATGCTCACCTTGATTTAGCAGGTTTGTTACCAAAACAGAGATTAGCGCGAAAGTGGCAGGTACATACACAAAAAAGGCAAGTTATATATAAAAGGAAGGCGTGAGTGTGACACCCGTGACTCAATACGTTTTGGAAGCTCTTTCAGGTTTAGCAAACACATCACGAGCTGAGTGTTATATCATCGAAGTGTTATACTGCCACCGAAGCCCATCTGATGCTATATGCCTATCTGAGCGATCGATGCATCACCGCAGACCCGCGGTTCCCGCTCTCCAGACCTAACGGCACTGGCACAATCTAGGACTTATCATTTTGTCAACCAGCAAAATCTCTATTTCACTTCGTCAATGCGGGTTTTATTTTCAGGTTGTATGACTTGTATCATTGTCAGATGTTAGATAAAAGATGTTAGATAAATCAACCGCCTGTCGGTTTTGTCCAGTTAAGTGGACACCTTCACCTACGTCGATGATTAATTATGTCAGTTGGCGGCGACAGGAGCGGTCAACCTGGCCAACCCGTCTCAAATACTCACTCTGACTCCCCACTCATTTATACCCACCACTCCCCCGAGCAAACTCCCTCCTTCGGTTCTTGCACATGGCCAACAGGGCAGGTCAATAGATGACATACTCGTGTTCCAACGAAACTGAGCCCAAGAAACCCTCCCTTCCGAGTAGACCCGGCGCGACCATCAACGCACCGGCTCGCGCGCTCGTGGAGCACTATATGCCGTCTTTATCCATGGCGGCATCAAAAGTGATACATGTGCGAGTGCGCCCATGCATCCATGAGCTACAAGGTGAAATCCCAGAAGGTAATGAGGAGCCAGTGTGAGTGACCGTAGGCGACCTTGCCAATAAGTTCTGGGTAGTGAGTCTACATGAGGAACTGTCTCGTGACGCAGAACGAGGGGTTGGTGCCTTGTCGACGTCGACCATGTATGTGACTACCTATGCGAAAATGGAACGGAGAGAGGAAAATGAGCCGGTGAGGAAAGTAACAAGAAACGTAGGACTGGGCCTGCTGCTAATCATCTTTCGCGGTACGCTTGCTTGTGTAATAATATACCCTCAGGATCGTATCCATACTGGACAAACATGCTCGGGCCCGGTGGCAGCTTCGACCTCGAGCGAGTAGATACCAAAGTCATGCCTCCATTTCAGGGTCCCTTCCAGGCGTTTGATGCACTCTGATGTGTTGTGTTTTGCAGTATGCATGAAGCGCAGGGTGCACTCATACCGACGACTAGGCTCCATCTGTGACTGAGAAGCAAAGAGACACATGCGCTCCACTTCCATCAGGGAGCCCTCGAGTGTCGCATCGATGCCAAAGAGAACATAGTCCTAATTAGAAATGTGGGCGAGCGGACAGTCGTACTCTGCTTGGTCTATCTCTGATAGCTTCTGGGGTGGAGGGGAATCGAGAGATGGGACGGGGTGAAGTGTCTGGACGGCGACCGAAAACATTGGTGTGGACGAATGAGCGAAGGACGGTATCCAAGTCTGGGTAAGCGCATCAGTTAAGTACAGGTTTGGTCTTATCAGCATTAGACCACCTTGGCCTCTCTGTAGAGGCACCTTGTAACGTAACACCGCTCATTACGTTCGCTTTGCAACTCCGAGTAGTTGAGATAAGTCTGAGCGCAACCGAGTAGTATACGTATGGACCTGGACTAACCGAAAATAGTTTGAAGCCGCCCAACGGGGAGCTCTGTCCCCCGGCGCCATGCCACCCTGGCCATATGGCCCTCCGCTCCGATTCATTCAGTGTTTCCCTCACGTTTTATACACTTACCTCTGCTACTAGAAACCACAAAAAAAGATTGGCACATGAAGTACGGGTGAAGGTATGTCCTCTTTTAGATCATGGTCTGGTCTGGTGGGTCACAAACATGCTTTTACCCTTATGGACAGACACATACCAAGGAACGCTTACAATGTACTGGTTTTCTGCCCTGTATTGCTATCCTCATTGTAAAAAATCCCTTTTGACTGTGCATCTAAGGTAGCCCCCATCCAACATCACGTGCTGTGACATTGGTGTGACATCTAAGGGATAGGCCTTGCTGAATGTGCCGACTTACATTGAAACACAGTGACACCTTTTGGCAAAGCCTCTGGTTGAGGCATGAGAGCACCTCATTGAGCATAGTATGGACATATATTAGTGAAATGTAGTAGCATGATAGTGACACATTAAAATATGAATAGATGTTTAAATAAGTTGGAATCAATGAAAATTTACATGGTTGAAGTTGCTGACTTCTCCTCGACACTGACTCTCCTCTCCACCTTGCTAGACAAGCATTCATGCAAAACCTCCATCTTTCTATTGCTATAGACCGCCTCCCTCGCCCCTTTCTGAGGTCAGAAGTGATAAAGTGACAGCGCACCATACGGCAGCAGCTGACACCTGAAGACTGACCAGCAAAGGGCTAGACTTACCAGGAAGGTTCTGATGGGTTGAAGGTTAGCACATAGTGGTTTGAGTACAAGATGCTATTAGAACTCAGACGTGGAGTTCGAATATATATACATATGATTATGTAATGTACTACCTAATGTGGAACGAACTGACGTTCATTCAACACTCCCCCTTGCTAAGCAGCTGTTACACTTGGTCCGGGTAGGAACAGGTGTAGCCTCGAGAAGAAGGTTCTGGAGCTAGGGGTGAGGGCGAGGGGGTCTTGAGGGTCGAGAGATCAAGACGACTGAGAACTGGAGAGACTGGTGGAGTCTTGAGGGTCGAAGGGATCAAGACAACGGAGTTCTTCGAGGGTCGAGGGATCGAAGATTGAGTACTGAGAGCGACGAAGACAACCTATGAAGCTAGGTTAAAAGCTCAGAGGTTGAAGCGTCCTTTCAAGTGCAGGACGAGGTCACGCAGAGGGTTCAGAGGGACAAGGGATATATTCCAAGACGTATCTAGGGGATACTCGAGGAGGGACGTTCGAGAGAGTACTCGAGGGAATAACAGGGTGAACTCGAGGAGGTCAAGGTTAGAGATACAAGAGCGATATCCGGTCGCTTATAAGTAAAAGAGGGGACAATAGAAAGGACCATGATTGGTCAGTAAAAGTGGTGCCATAGAACGCTATGGAATATGGTGGAATGAGTAGGTAATCCGCAGTAAGGAACAAATGAGAAGCTGTGGATGACTAAGTGTTACATAGAAGCGGTGGTTAAAGAGATAGACATAGAGAATGAATGAAGGAAAGGAAAAAGAAAAGAATGGGGGTCCGCATGAATTGTAACAGCAGCTGCTCTGAGCGCGTAAGCAAGTGAATGATTCTCCTAAGACTGGGTTTTGTCATAAAGAACGAGGCCAAGCTGGCGTCGGCAGTTAGTGAGTGCTTCAATGCCAAGGTTCTTGGTAAACATGTCGGCAGGGTTTTTGATTCCTTCCACAAAGAAGATCTCGATGAGGCCTTCCTTGATGAAGTCTCGGATGCCATGCCATCGGATGTCAATGTGTTTCGATCGACTCTCCGTTACAGGATTGTTTGCCATGAATATAGATCCTTGGTTGTCGCCACAGATTGGAGTAGGTGTCATATGATAGCCCATTTCTTCCATAAGTGTCCTGAGCCAAACTACCTGTTTGCTACAATCAGATAGTGCAACATATTTAGCTTTGGTGGATGAGTAAGCCACACGAATTTGTTGGCGTGATTGCCAGCTGAAGATGCATCTGGCTAGTTTAATGAACCAGCCGGTCTGAGAGTGACGAGATAGGGAATCAGATGCCCAGTCTGAGTCAGTATATGCAATAAGACCAGCTCCTGAGGATCCATCAAATACAAGGGAGTAATGTCTTGTCCCAAGTAGATAGCGGCATATGTAAAATGCGTGATCGAGGTGTTCCTTGGAGGGTTTAGCAACATGCTTTGAGAGAGCAATTACTGCGAATGCAATGTCTGGGCGAGTTCCGAGCATTAAGTATAGCAAGGAACCAATGACTTGTTGGAAGAGTGTCCTAATCTGAGGGTCGACCGCGCCTTCATAGGCAGCAGGTTGATACCCTTGTGGAAGTGGTGTAGGAGCCACTCGAGCATTAACAAGGTCAAATCGTGTTAGAATTTTTTCTAAGTAGGCGCATTGGTCTATTAGGATCTTGCTGCCATCTTGTTTTATGCTCATGTGTAGGAATTCCTTGGCAGGACCTAGGTCTCTGCATTCCCAGCGTTTCATGAAGGCTTCTTTGACCACTTTGACCGCTTTAAGGTCAGGTCCACAGAATAGAGCATCGTCAATGTAGATAATAGCGACAATGTTGACATCTTTCACCATTCTGAAGATGAATATGCCAGCTTCGGACTTTAGACATTTAAATTCGAGTTCTTTCATGGACTTGTTTAGAGTCTCCCACCAGGCTAGTCCGGCCTGTTTAAGGCCATAGAGGGCACGCTTTAGGCGGAGCACTTTATGCTCTTGTCCTCTGACTGTAAAACCTTCGGGTTGCTTCATGTAGATCTCTTCTTCGAGCTTGCCATATAAATAGGCGCTTCGAACATCTAAGGCCTCGATGTGCCAGTTCTCTAGGGAGGCCAGTGCAAGCATTAAGCGCACCGTCTCAAACCTTACAACAGGGGAGAATATATTATCGAAATCGATCCCTTCGATTTGGGAGAAGCCTTTCGCTACGAGGCGGGTGCGTTTGCGGCCATCAGGTTTGACGTCAAATACCCAGCGATTGGCAATGACTTTGCGGCCTTTCGGCGCATCTACAAGTTCGAAGACTTGTCTTTCTCGGAGCATGTCAAGTTCTTTTTGACACGCATCTCTCCAATCCTTTTGCTCATTTGGAGGTAGGGTTTGCATGTCCCTGTAGGTCCATTCTCGGTGTGGTTTATCAGTGACTGTTGATAACACCTTTGACAATAAGAATGTCACGAGTCCAGATCCCCCTTCGCGACATAGGCGTGCTACATGATCCTCTTCATCGGAAGGGGGCGTGGTAGCAGCGGTTGTGTCGGGAAAACCACCAGGCACTGGCCGTGGGCGAGCAGCGCATTCCTTGTGCTCGATATCTCATGTCTGATCGACAGGATGACAATCATCGCCATAGACATTGTCAGGGCGGACAGGGGGTTTGCAAATGCGGCCGGAACGGCGTGGCGCAGGCGGTACAGCAGGTGGTGTGGGAGCTCTTCGGGGGGGGTGCTTGGTGGTGGTCGGACAGGCGAAGGCAGAGCAGCAGGAGGTGTTTGTGGACGAGGAGGATGACTTTGATGAGTGATTCCATCGTCAGGAGAGGGCGCCGCTATGGGCGCATCGAGAGAGGGAGCAGGCTGGGCAGGTTCTGCCATCGGCCGTGTCGGCGCTCTGCTTGGTTTGTCACAGCGGGGGAACTGCGCTTCCTCGAAAGAGGCTTGCGCAGCTGTGAACAGGACATTGTTGGGGGAACGCATAAATAGGAAGTTAGATTCATTTCCTGGTGTAACACCAAGATACACCATAAGCTCTGATTTAGGGGCGAGTTTATCGGCCCGGACATCGGCAGGGAGGAAAACATATGCAGCGCAACCGAAGACGCGCAAGTGTTCAACCCTAGGCTTTCTTAAGTGAAGGGCTTCATAAGGTGTGCGCCATTGAAGGCGACTTAGGGGTGTGCGATTGTAGATATGTGTCGCATGAGCGATAGCGAATTCCCACCAGCTGTCAGGCAAGCAGGCCAAGTGGCGCATAGCCTCAGCTTTGTCCATAAGGGTGCGCATGAATCTTTCAGTGCGCCCATTCTGTTGAGGGACATGAGGAGCACTTTCGTGAATCTGAATGCCCTCCCCCTTAAGTAGCGCATCGTATGCAGCTGACTTGTATTCCCCGCCGAAATCAGACATCCATCCTTTCACCTGCGCATTGTGTTGCGTCTTTACTTCTTGAAGGAAGTGTTTGGTAGCCTGTAATGCAGCATTTTTGGTGCACAGAGGGACAGACCAGGCCATGGAGGTGAAGTCATTGAGGAAGATGATGATGTACCTATATTTGTGGTACGATTCGGTTGGGAAAGATTTGATGTCCGTGTGGACGAGTTCAAACATGTTTTTAGTGCGCACAGCAGATGGAGGGAAGGAGCATTGTGGTTGCTTGCCTTTGGCGCAACCAGGACAGATATGAGGGTCTTTGTCCGGGATGGTAAAATCTGGGAGTCCAGTAGTATGCTCTTTCGCCTGTTTGACAACTTCCCTAGAGGGGTGTCCCAAACGCCGGTGAACAGTTTCATAATTGATAGCGCTTAAAGCAGCCTTTTCAGCTGGTGAGGCTTCTAGGGTGTACATGTTTCGCCCGAGCCTGCCTGTGGTGAATGGGGCGAGTATTTCGCCATCTCCAAAAGTCATGGTTAATTTATTGTGGGCGCCAAAAACCTTAGCACCTCTCATGAGTAGTTGTCCCATGGATACCAGGTTAACCCCTGACTTAGGGATATATCCAACATCGTGCAGCTCTAAATAGCGCACTTGGTTTTCTGTAGTTCGCCATTGTAGGCGCACTTTGCCGATCCCGGTGACAAAAATAGCACCGCCTGCTGTTTGGACAGGTAGTTGTTGATCCCGCTTTAGTTCCTTAAAGTCTACAAAGACATCTTTTAAAAATGTAAAGTGCATAGATGCACCGGAGTCAAGTATCCAGAGTCGTTTCGTCTCATTCTCATGATGTGCACACTTTGAGCAAGCGCAAATGTCTGTGCATTGTTCTACGTTACTACACAAGGATATTGTACTACGAGCTGTAAGCGCAGATGCTGCTATTAGCGAGTTCCTTGTGGAGTAATGAGAAGAGGGTACTGACTTTATAACGGGCCCGAAGCTCCAGTCATCGTTCTCTCC
>JBBPMR010000743.1:0-15187 GCA_038090415.1 Rossbeevera mucosa | reverse complement strand
GGACCATCAGTTCATCAAGCAATCGCATGGGCATCCGCCTAGAAAGCAAGAATAGGATACATTGGGCCAGGGACGACGGTGGGGAAGGAGGATCACATCCTAGCAATATCCTCGATAACGGTTATGCCCTGGGGACCGTCAACCTGAACGGGGATACTCCTGTGATTCTTACCCAAGAGGGGCCAGACATGGGCGGATATCTGTGTTCCTGTACCGTTACGTCCAGCGACCTGTGGGTGTCACTTTGTGCACTTGAACTCGTTTATTGTCGTCGTATTGAACAAGGCACCTAGGTGGAAGCTGGGTCAATTGAGCCCTGGAAGTACAGTGTCATTCAAGCGTATCTCTTGGGCAGAAGCCCAGATGAATTCCAGAGCTGCCAAACTGTGGATCGAGAATGTTCAATCCACAGTTTTGGGGAACTCTATCCACATCCAAGCCATGCCTAGCTATGAGAATGAGATGGGTTACTGTGATTCCGTGCTCCGGAGGATCGTTCCTTCATCCGCGAATCCAAGACCCACAGTGACTTTCCGACAGGTAAGCACGCACGTTTTGTGTTCGTGGCGAGATGGTGTACTTTAATGCAACGATTTCAAGGCAGGTGATGCTGCCATTCTCGTCGAGTACGGTGAGATGAAACTCGATTTCCACTTACGAGCCCGTGTCCACGCACTCGAGACGGAAGCTCGAAAGCACAATGTAGAAGGTATTTGGTCCTTTGCGCCATGCATCAGATCTATTATGGTAAGCGCACTCCGTGATCTCGATTTCGTTAGCACCATCATATCGACTCCGGACTTACTTTATTAGTGTCGTTTCGAGCCAACCATTATCTCTCAAACCAATGTCCTCAATCTGTTGGTCAAGGCGGAAGAGTCGCTCCCGGATACAATGGTCGATGTAGAATTCCCTGGGAGAAAGATTGTCTTTCCCATCGCTCTCGACGATCGATGGAGCCGCGAGGCTCTAGAAAGATACATGAGCACCACTCGAAGCAAGGCTGTGTATCTTCCGAGCAACATCGACTACCTCGCGAGGAATAACGGCCTCCATGGCGGGGCGACGGAGGTGTTGGAGAAGCTCATGGGATCTAACTGGGTAATTGGGGCGATCTGTACATGGCCATGGTCATGTTCCTCGCTGACGTGTGGTCCCCATTAGCTCGTGTTTGGGGTCGGATTTTATTTGGCGTGCCCATTCTTGGTACCGGTAAGTGGATCTACTCTTGGCGACATGCAACGTGGTGAGGAACATGTGTGATTAGGTAGATCCCCGGTGCCGTCTAGTCGGACAGAAGATGAATCCTTCAAGGACTTATACGCCGGGCGTGAGTCCCACCTGGAGAAGGAAAGTCATTCAGGCTGAATTTGTTATTTCAAGGGCGCCGTCGGCATCGCAGGACCTGTTGCAGCCATTTACCCAGTCGTCTCCCCGGGAGGGTACCAGCTTTTCGGACGGACACTTCCAGCGTGGCAGGCTTGGGGAAGGGGTGCCGATTTTAGCCCAGAACGCCCATGGTTGCTCAGGCCGTTTGACCAGGTATGACCCCGACTTCCCAAATCAATGAATTTACTGTCTAACCCGGTGTCGATGAAAAAATAGGTTTCGTTTATGCCGGTCAGCGAGGACCGCTATTTGGAGGTCAGCTCGTCATCTACGTTTACTTGATATTCCTGTAGACGACGAAGCGCCATTCCAGATCGAGCATGAGTTCAATGCTGGGCGATATAAGTTCGAGGTAACTAGTACCGAATTGGCGCTTCTGCACTTGGCCCTTTGCATGAATGGGTCTAACATGATGCCGCTAGATCGAACCGACGGTGTTCTCTATGGCAACATACACGGGTTTCATGAATGCGGTCGCAGAGGAGGTCGCCGAGTTCACAGAAAGACGCGTGAAAGCCGCTGCTCGGGAGGGCGCGAGGTAAGATGTCGTCACCTTCGACTCATGACTATCACCTCATGTAACTCATATCTGCTCTTTGAAGGGAAAGTGTTCTCCTTCAGGAATGGTTAGCACAAAAAGAAAAGCAACAACAATCGTCAGGCCGTGGAAACAACGGTGAGTCGTTTTCGCTTTTGTAACACCATCTAGCATTAGTAAGTAACCGAGCTGTAGACTCTACCTCGACCAAAGTGGACCAGTGTTCGGATTATGAATGCATCCGCTCGTCCATGTCTGCCTCTGTCTGGAAAATCAGATGCCAAGTCGGCCAGACCATCCAGTCGGCGGACGATGTGATGATCGTGCTCGAGGCAATGAAGACGGAGATCAACGTGCCTGCCGGGGATGACAATGTTGGGAAGGTGGTCAAGGGACTTGGGAAGGGAATTCAGGAAGGTGCGAGTGTGCAAGCGGGCGACCCACTGGTGTGGGTATCCTAGTAGTCACGCCGGTTGCGCTTGTAAAGATAGTAGTAGCAGGAGGCGAGCTACTAGCGAGTATTTGGGAATGCGATACTGTTGTAGTATCTATGTTGTACTTGCATCGAGAAATCCATATTGGGAGTTGGTTTGAGACTAATGTGCCCGGAAGGCTACTAGGTATTGCGCAAATTTCGTTCCAGAGTCCTGCCTACAGCGACTTCGGGGCTTCTGAGCCGCTTCTCCAGTTCCAAGCCATCAAATGCACGTTTGATCTCTGAATTTCTAGGTGCTTTGCCGAACCTCCCCTGAGCTCGACTGAATTTAGAAATATTCTACAACTATCAGCACCTTCCTTCGCAATGTTATCTTCGTAGTAACTATATGACCTTTGGTATGGGCGAGGGAGCGGCCATATTTCGGGCCCGGCTAGATCGGGGGATTGTTTTCCTGACAATCGGTTTGCTGATAAGAAGGCCCTATACTATGTGATCATGACATCTTCACACCTTCAAGTGGTAGTACAGACTTACACAACTTCCTACCTACACATCCCATGGAAGGGTAATGGTAGGGGACCTTTGGGTAACGCTGGCACCCTGACGAAAGCATCTGGAGACCCGAAACTGCATGCCCTATCCTGCCCCCTTGTTGTCCTGAATCGTCCAATGTGCACTGCCCTGAAAAGGGGCCTTCTTGTGGGGTCCTAAGGGCAATCAAGACTTGATGGAGGAAGCAAACGAATCAGCCTTGAACTAGTACGACGGGTTTGGTATGTAATTATCGGCAGTCGTATATGAAATACAAAATGATTATACCTTTGACAATTGTACGCCATGGCACACGTTATTTCAAGCTGACCGATAGCAAATACCGATCCTGTCCAGCGATAAGGAGGACTTTGCGAACAAGCTCGAAGTTCGTTCGTGAAGCCAGATTGCCACGCCTTGTGGAGTAAGTCCTTGGCCCTTATGGAATCAAAATGGAACGTTCAAACCAGGCTATACCCAAAATCGAACCCTTAGATACACTAGGGCTTCGCGCAGTACTGAATACCGATTCTGCAGGTCCAGTGACAAGGAGGACTTGGCGAACAAGCTCGAAGTTTGTGAAGCCGGATTGCCGCTACTTGAGACCATGACTAGCACTGATTCACTGAATGCCACAGCGCCATTTCGAGTGGGATCTAAAGAATTTGCTTGGCAATATCATTCGAGTATGAATTGTCTCAATTGACGCAAGTGCCGGTGGATCACTGTAACTGCAGTTAATAACAGTTCCCTTTTTAACAGAACCCTATCCTGAAGGCCTGACGAGGAACTTCACTTTTGACGCAATAAATAGACGTGAATCCGGAGCTTCAGCTGGATGGATTTAAATTTCGATGGCCGCCGGCGCATGACCGGAAACTTTGCAAGTTACGATGATGGGAGCCTCCCACGTCCTCATCACCCATGCGAGTGACCCTCTTGCTAGTCGCATTGTCATCTTTGGTGGCAGCAACCAAAGGTACCAACAGCGTAGACGGCCTCTATTCCCTCGTCCAGAGACGCATTCCAGCCCATAACCAGTCCTTCAACTTCATCTGGTCGCAAGATGACAGCGTTTTCGATACGTTCACATTGAGCGACGCAGACTCGGAAGCAGAGGGAGATCCTCAGATAAATATCCAGTGCACCTCCATTAGCGCATGCGCGCGCGGTTTATACACGTATGTGTTCTCCTTGCTCTTCCCACCTTCACTGAAGAACGATGGTTCGTCGCAAACAGCTACCTTACCGATTACGGCGATGTCGACATCTGGTGGACCGGATCTAGACTCGACAACCTTCCCGCAAAGCTACCATCTATCGGGATGCCCGTGACACAGAGCACCGTTGTCAAATACCGCTATTTCTTCAACACAGTCACATTCAGCTACACGACTGCGTTCTACTCTTTCGAAGACTGGGAACTGCTCCTTGACTGGATGGCGCTTCGCGGCATTAACCTTCCCCTTGCGTGGGTCGGATATGAATATATCCTCATTCAAGTGTTCCGAGAGGCAGGACTCAGCGACTCAGACATCTTCGGCTTCCTGTCGGGTCCACCCTTCCAAGCCTGGAACCGTTTCGGAAACATCCAGGGCAGCTGGGGCGGCGAGCTACCAATGCAATGGGTCAACGATCAGTTCACTCTTCAGCAACAGCTCATCCCGCGCATGGTCGAGCTCGGGATGACCCCCGTGATGCCTTCGTTTACGGGATTCGTCCCGCGTGTGCTCTCTACACTGTACCCCAACGCGTCCATCATCGTAGGGGGTCAATGGGAGGGGTTCCCAAGCGCATATACCAATGTCTCCTTCCTCGAGCCTTTTGATCCGCTCTTTGTCACCCTTCAAAAATCTCTGATCCACAAACAGACAGCTGCATACGGTAACGTGTCGCATATATACACACTCGATCAGTACAACGAGAACAATCCGTCGAGCGGCAACGCTTCGTACCTGGAGAGTATCGCATCAAGTACGTTCGCCAGTTTGCGAGCCGCCGACCCTGAAGCAATCTGGATGATGCAAGGTTGGATGTTCTTCAGCTCCGAGACGTTTTGGACTACGGACCTCGTTCAAGCGTATCTTGGAGGCGTTCCAGGGAATGACAGCATGATCATCCTGGATCTCTACAGTGAGGCGGAGCCTCAGTGGCAGAGGCTGGATGCTTACTATGGCAAGTCTTGGATTTGGTGCGAACTCCACGACTATGGAGGAAACATGGGTTTCGAGGGCAACATTGTTAATGTCACGGAAGCTCCGCTGAGTGCCCTTGCTTCATCTGGAGGTTCCATGGTTGGCATGGGCTTAACACCGGAAGGTCTAGAAGGAAATGAGATCATCTACGATGTTCTTCTCGACCAGGCTTGGTTGTCGACACCCATCAATCAGACTACATATATTTCTTCCTGGGTCTCAAGGCGTTACAGCGTTGATGATCTCCCTCAAACTGCCGTAGATGCTTGGCAGTTGCTTGGCTCGACTGTATATAACAACCAGAACCCGTTGGCTCAGGCGACGATCAAGAGTATCTTGGAGCTCGCGCCAAACCTGTCGGGACTCGTGAACCGCACCGGACATCATCCCACCCTTGTATTCTACGACACCAACACCACTATTGCCCCTGCTCTACAGGCACTAATCGATGCTGGCCAATCATCCAACGAGCTCACTGAGAACCCAGAGTTCCTATACGACCTCGTAGATCTGACCCGCCAGCTGCTCGCCAACAGGTTCATCAACCTGTACCAGTCCCTCGTCAGTGTCTTCAATACATCGACATCTGACGTAGGCGCGGTCCAAGCCGCTGGTGAACCCCTCCTGGAGCTGCTGCAAGACCTCGACCACCTCCTGTGCACGAATGCTCATTTCCGACTTGACCGTTGGCTCGATGCTGCGCGTAGCTGGTCACACGGCAACGAGACGTACGCGGAGTACCTCGTCTATGCGGCGCGGAACCAGATCACGCTCTGGGGGCCGACAGGCGAGATCAATGATTATGCATCAAAGCAGTGGGGTGGACTCGTGGGTTGTTATTACGGGGCGCGCTGGGCAGCCTTCGTTGGATACCTTGTGGGATGTAAGCAGAACGGGACTTCATACGATGTGGCCACGGTGGCGGATTTGATGCTCGCGATCGGACAACAATGGGACGACAATGACAATTCAGTAGGTTGTGGTGCCCTGGAAGGGAATGGGGATACGTCGGCGATCGTGCATGTGTTGGCCGCCAAGTACGCTTAGTAAGTGATGCTACATGCGTGTTTCTATATACCGCACTGTCAACTAAAGCGATGCACAAAGAAATGAAAGAGGGAAAGAGCGCTCAGACATAGATTATTATCGTTAAAGTTCACCTTTGAACGGGGTCACATAATCATGTGCTTATGTAAGTTGGTAATGACTCACTGAGGGCCTCAGGCTGCTCAAACGCTACTAGTGCTTGATCAAGCACGAGACTCGATGACTTTGGCCTTGAAAAGTCCAAGCCTACATTATGGGCACCGTTTTTCGTCAATTCGCAAGGGTATGGATGATCATCATGATTAAAATCATCGCACCGGGTATATGGTATCCTCACCGACTACAGATACGGTCAGTGCTCTTCGTTCGAGGATTTTGTCCATGAAGAGAAATCAAGCTACTCGATGATGGGTCGAGTTAGATCACGGATGTGATGAAACTGGAAGAGGTGCAACTGGTATAATCATAATCTCCCGAGCGCTTAGGAAGGTTAAATCACACCACAGAAAACCCCCGCAAGATAAGAGACAAGCGGAATGGACGGACACGAAGGGAATCTGAGTCCATGCACTAAAATCAGAGATTGGGAGGTGAGTTGACACGAAAAAATGAGAGGAAGAGAAGCATGCACACGATAAGTGGGGGAGATATCCCGAAAGAAATCCAGAGTCGGTACCTGCCCATATATATATAATGATGTTGAGGGTAGTGATGCCCTTAGCCTCATTATATATGTATCAGCAGGCCCTCTGAGAGTCTCTATAGATAGTAGAACTTCAAGAAGCCTTGGTCTAGCATGGTCAGTCAATTTGTGCTGCCTCCGCTAGCGCTGCTATTAATGCTGAGTCTATTGCGGCAACCTCGACACGCCAAAACTCCGAACACAGATTCCGTCCCAGCCCTTACTCCACAATGCTTGATACAATGATAAGGGAGTGGCAAACTGGTCATCACCTCACTACGAGAACTACCATCCGTTCAAAGTTTTATCATTTTCAACAATCCAGGGCCTCATTAATTCTGGTATTTCCCTGTCTTGCAACTATTTGAGAACACCTGAGTCAGCCAGGGTGCGATTCAAACTCAATTCTACTACCATACTACTACGTTCGATCATTCGTCATTAATCATGGTGTTCAGCTTACTTGTAGTTTTCACTCCAGATATCTGAGTCCGTGTCTGCGTGCGCAGTGCCGCTCACTTCAGGTCTCCGAGCCCGTTTCCGGCCTTAAAGCGCCAACCATATCTAACACAAGAAAAACTCAAAGTATTTGCGAATCTCTCTCGCATTTGCACGTTCTTTGCCAATGTCTGCCTTCCACGCATGTACGAACACATGGAACTTGAGCCTCGCTTCGTGATTCCTGATGATTCGCCAATGTACAAGGCATCGCACGCCTCTACGTTCTACGCCCAAATGACTGTACAGGAGCCTCTCCCCTTCCCCCTCGCTCTTGCACGTATGGTGAGGTTGTGTCGCTTCGTAAACTGGGGGTACTACGAGGGGACCATGTTGGGGAGCAGGCATTACGTTTCTGTGACGTCACACATTGTTCTCCATACGCTCCAGTTTTCGACTTGCTGGGTGGGGGTCAAGCACTGGGGCACGATCGTGGCACTTCAATCATTCGCAGAGCTGGCATTTTTTGGTTGCAATTTTCAGCAGCTTTCCGCAAAGGAGGCTAAAAAGATTCTCAAACTCAAAATTTCAAAACTTTCCGTGGTCGATCGCATCAGTGCTCAGTGGCCCATCGCGGTCGTTGACACAGGACACTTGCGCATGTTTTGCATAGATTTCTGGACCCTCGTTCTCGTTAGGATTGGCTTTGTTGCTCTGTCGTCACCGAGCTGCATGTCGCTATATCCCGCGATGACTTGAGGATTAACATTCCATCACAACATGGGAGTTTGAACACGTACAAGCTAAATAACATACTCTTGAAGGCACCACGGTCTCTCGAGGTGCTCTCTCTCTCTCTCTCCGTGAGAGATCCTCTCGAAATGGCTCGAGACATGTTGCGGAACGTATTAGATATTCCCACTACATGGTCGAATGTTCCTTCCTTCCGTTCGCTCGTGCTGCGAGTGGGTGATGAGAGCCTAGCCATGAACGTAAGTCGGATTGTTGTCCCTCGATCGTTGGGTGGTTTGCATGGTAGTCGCTTGATCACTTACTGTTCTCTCATCACTTCTCTAGGGACTTTCTGAATCCATAAACGGTGCGTGTTCCTTCATGTTGATATACCTGTACTGTGCTGATATCATGGAATCACTCACATCAGCCAACTTGCCCGAAGTTCTGGATATCCTTTGTGACAAATTCAGTTTTGCTTCGGGTCTCAGACATGTGGATTATTTTGGGACTACTTTCCGTTTGATAGACAGAGAGTGGACAGAGGCATCTCGTAGGAATCAATGAAACACCGACGCATACCCGTAAGCTTCTGTTCAATAAATCTCTTTGTGGTTAACATTACAGGGTATGAGCATCGGTCATGAACCAACATAATTCGGATCCATTAACTCTGCCAACTTTCTATCATCCATTCCTTTATCTCGCGGAATGATCCTACATAGGAAAGGGAGTGGATGGCTGCAATGCCACTGTCAGCTTGAGCATCTTTTTCAAACTGGCCAGACGATTACTCGCCTCGATAACCCCGTTGACCACGTTACCTTACGAGACCCTTCCGTCTTCTCGATCCTAAACAACGACAACATACATACCATCGCAGACCACAAGGAGGCCTCCGCAACGTATCTTCCAGGACTGCACGAGATGTTTGTCAAAAAACATAACCAAGGATGCCACCAACATACCAGATTCGACGCCCAAACCCAAACACGAAAGTGACCTTGTCATCGTTCAGCCTGCCTTTCTCGTCTAAGAACCTCTCTGGCATGAATGCTTCGGGGCTTGGATACTTTTTTTCATTATGCGACATCGCCCTATAACCATTGTCATACCACGCACAGATACCTTGATCACGATTCTTACCACACATTCGGGATGATCGCCACGCCTGCACAGAAATGGTCAACAAGGGTACTCTCGCAATTCACGGTACATACGTTGCGGAATAAAATATCCTTGATAAACGTCACCTTCGCTGGTTGCGTGAGGAATTCCTGGAAACTTGTTAAACGAGCCCACCAGAACCGAGGGTCGAGTAGCAAACCTACCGATAGGCAGCACGGGGTGCCAGCGCAAGGTTTCTCGCATGATGGCATCCATGTATGGCAACGATGTTCTGTCTTCAAAGTTGGGCAAACGCTGACGCCCAACCACATCATCGATCTCCGCTTGTGCACGTTGTTGAACCTCTGGGTGACTCATCATGAGATAGACAAATGTCATGAGAGTGGCGTTCGTCTGTTAAATAGTGACTTCATGATGAAGTTGAGGGGAGGCGAAACGAACGAACCGTCTCGACAGCAGCTGAGTAAATGGTTGGTTTGAAAGATAAGATGCTAGCAAACGGTGTGATTACCTGCGTACAGTGTCCCGGCAGACTCCTTGATGGCTTGAACTAACTCTGGGTCTTTTGAATCGTCGTCTAGTAGGTGATGCCGAGTGATCGAATCAGCAACCATGGATGACGTTTCTATGCCTTTTCTCTTATGTCCCATTAATATTCACTTGAAATATGAATAGATTATAAACTTATGCACGTACGATCTGCAGTTTGACCCAGTCGTATGGTGCATTTACTGCCTCGACGGTGAGACGACGACACTCGTCCGCATGGGTTTTGAACCCCATTCCAGGAAGCCACGCTGGTAGTGCCATTGCTACATGGTATGTATCAGTTAGTCCATATCCGACTCAGATTAAAGCAACGTACCAAATGGGAACAGAGTGCACACCGCGATCACTCCAACCGTGGTGGCATGCAGAAGAATGTCCGCAGCGCGTTGCATCGACGACAGGAACGTCTCACTCCCCTTTACATCGTACCCATATGTCACATCCATGACTACGGCGGCTGAGAACCTGATCGAAATGAGCACGTGTATTATCAATATAATGGAGACGGACGTGGTGAAATGGTCTGCATAATGGACGGGATCGGCCAAGAGATATGTAGCCAATTCGTACGCCTTCCGTAGCTGTTTTGGGCGTTGAGCAAGCGCGGCCCGAGCATTGAAGAATTGGTGCAAGAGTCGTCGGTGCAACCGAAACCTCGGTCCGTAGCGCGCGCTAGTTGTTGCCCACTCCCAGCTGAACCTTTACCAAGTCCGTGTCAATAAAAGAAAATAAGACAGGGGGTAGAACTCACAGGTCTGCGATGGGAGAGCCAGGTCTATCAGAGTACTTTTGTGAACGCTTCTCGAGCAACGCGATGGCAACTTCTTCGGAGTTCAAGAAGATCATCTGTCTGTTCAGGGCGCGCATGTAGACGATGTCGCCTGTTCCGATGTGGACCCGTCATGTTCAGGATACTGTACAAGTACAGACGTACCATATTCCTTTGCCCATGCGGTATAAGTAAGGAAGGGTGCGTTTCTACTTATGCCCAGCAGGTTCCCGAAGAAAGGAAGTGGCCTAGGGCCAGGTGGGAGTGGAGGTCTGTCTCCGAGTTGTACATGCAGCCGACCCTTGATGAGAAGGAGAATAACAAGGAATCCTAGTAGTAGCAAGACTGGTAACATTGTGTGAACTAACTTAGATACTACTGTCAACTTCAGGGATTGGTTTGGCTCGACCTCATTTACCCACCTGTTTGATTGCTTAGCCTTAGAACCCGAGCAGCTTCACATTCCAATCATGCGCCAAGAATTACCATTACTTGGTTCTTGCTAACTACCCACTATAAATCTCTCGACAATGCTCAAGCGCTCACTCAGGTAAGTGACCCATTTGTCCATGGGGCTGACGTTGCATTTCCCAATTCAATTGATGATGTGCCCAAACAGCCACCTACGCGAAACATAGCGGCTAGTAAACTCCACTGCTGTGCCAATAGCGTTTTATAAAGGGTGTTCGAACGCTGGCGTCCTCACTCACAAACTATCATGATCGCAGCACTTCTCCTATTCGCAGCTGTACTGCTGGCTGTTGAGGCCGTACGGAGGTTCAGACAATCGCGGTCACGCCCCACGCAGCAACCGCTCCCCCCTGGCCCGAAACCTCTCCCGTTAGTTGGAAACCTGCTCGACTTGAACAAAGATGCACCCCATCTCACTTATACGGCGTGGTCAAAGACATACGGCAAGCCCACTTTCCGTTCATGTAAACGACCAACAAACGAACCATAACCAAACAGGCGATATCATGTATGTGCGCGTCCTGGGACAGGACATCATTATATTGAATTCAGACCAAACCGTCTCCGAGTTGCTTGAAAAACGCTCGGAAAAGTACTCGAACCGCCCCGTGTTCTCTGCCGTAGACTTGTGCGTGATTACGTTCTGTCTGGGTAGTTCAGTTGAGCGTTTCTCATTCACATTTGCGTAGGTTCGGCTGGGAGTCGACGACTAGCGTCTTGCAGTACGGGCCGACACTTAAATTGCACAGACGTCTGCTACACCAGTCCTTCCACGCCAAAGCCGCATGGATGCAGCGCAACAGACAATTGCAGAGGGCGCACGAAATGCTGATGCGTTTGTTGGATGACCCTGAGCATTACGTGGACCATTTCACCACGTACGTATATGTACTGCAACGCCGTTATTTTTACATCTGGGCTCCATTGGGGTTGTGCTCATTCGACTGATTCATAGGTTCGTGACTGCCGTGGTCATGGAGGTGACATACGGGTACGACCTGAAGGATGATCAGCCGTTCGTCGCGATGATGCGTCGAGCGTCGGAAATATTTGTCACCGTGGCCGCTACGCCCGAACTGTCAGCCTTGTGCTCCACGTTTCCATTCGGTGAGTAAAATTGATCCGGTCAATTCAAATCTTATGTAAAATATACACGATGCAGTGAAGGCATTGCCTTCGTGGCTCCCAGGCATGGGGTTCAAGGCTGTGGGCCTCGAGTGCCAGCGTTTGGTGATTGAAGGGTTGAATTCACCGTACGAGTGGACCAAACGACACGTCGTATGTCACAATATCAGTGGTCGCGTGCGTGTGTGGCTAACAGATGATATTTGCAAGGACGAAGGCGATGCTGCTCCATCTATGGTCGCGGATGCCATCGTTCAACACAATCTGGACGATAGTCCGGAGAAGCAAGAGATCGTGCAGGCCGTCAAAGACTCTGCGGGCACATTGTATGCAGGTGATTGCTATTCCTTGATTGGCTCTCGGTTTAGTCCTGAAGGTTAACAACGTCTGCAGCTGCCACGGAGACCGTCTGTCTTATTTTCTCTTCGATCGGTTATAACCTGACTTTTAACTAGACGAGCTCAACTATTGTCATATTTATTTATCTCATGATCAACCACCCAGATGTTCAGCGCCGTGCACAGGCTGAGATTGATCGTGTCGTCGGGCGGCAACGACTGCCCGACTTTGACGACAGGGCATCGTTGCCGTATGTGGATGCTTTATTGCGCGAGACGATGAGATGGCATCCCGTAACGCCCATAGGTATGTTCACCTCGACTTTCTCCGTTTGGGATCCCTTGTCATATTCTAGGTCTTCCACATGCTCCTACCGAAGACGACGTCTATCGGGGGTATCATATCCCTCAAGGTGAGCCGTGCCGATATTTGGAACTACCCTAGCTCATCACCCAGTGCAGGCGTTATGATCCTGGCCAATATCTGGTAAGCATGTTAATCCGACGAGCATACACATGCGATGACTATGGGACACGTGTAGGTCGTTGTCGCGGAACGAAGACAAGTATCCAGACCCTGAAGCATTCAAACCGGAACGATTTTTGCGGGAGGACGGTACACTAAACGACGACAAGCTCTCCTGGGTATTTGGATTTGGTCGTCGGATCTGGTGCGTTTATCGGTCGCTTGTGTTGTTCGTGTTCCCGACACAGTGTACACAGTCCAGGCAAGAATGTTGCGGAAATATCGCTGTGGTCTGCTGTAGCCTCCATACTGGCTATGTTCAAAATCGAGAAGACGGAGGGGTCTGATAATGTGAAGTGGTCGACGGGATTGGTGAGGTACGTGGCCGTTCTGGCTACCGGAAGCTGTGGTCCTTGTTGATGTTTTTTTTTGGCAGCCATCCGCTTCCTTTCCCGTGCAAGATTGTCCCGAGGGATGAAGGAATGGATGGTGAAAAGCTTGCAGGGTTGATTGGTGCGGGCCGCGTTGACTTGTGACTTACAAGTTACAACTTGGTCTGTATATGTTGCCATGGTAAAAGGTGTAGGGTATAGCCTTGTCCGTTTCATTTGGCAGCTTCTTGTTGTACTATATCATGATGCACGTCCAGGTTTGGTCGTTTTGTACGACCAGCGAACGAGATTCCACCTTCCGAGTCTTTTCTGAGTTATGCTACCTGTATGAACTTGAAGTTTCCACATCATTGGAATGATTGTGGGCAGGACTTGGTCGACTGGCATGTCTGTCCATCTGAAGCTGGACAAAGTTGATCCATGGGAGATATGATTTACTATTGGTTAAAGTTTGAAGGTGGTTAGCTCACTTCCAACAGAACTCATTTGCCTGATTCTCGGATACACCAGTGCCAGAGACGTCGTCAGATGGAGAACGGTGAGCTTTCTCTCTGTCAGTGAACAGTACATAATTTAATGTATCTCGCCCCTTTGCGTGCAGGTTTCAAAGCAGTTCTGTGCAATCACTTACCAATTCAAAATCTGGAAGGCTCTGTGCGCGAATGTGCAGTTTATGCCTCCGCCCGAGTCGCTTCCCGTTCATTCCCTCGACCGGACCCTCGTCAAGTCAGAACGACTGGCGCAAACATGGAGCTGTAACAAGATACAGCGGCCACGATCCCTCTCGAGGCGCAAGATCCTTTTTGATGGGGCCGTTCAATCCGACGATTCTATCCATCTCGTTGGTGGTAGATGGTTTATGGCGTGCCAATCGGAACAGCGAATTGTGTTATACGACACATATGATACCCATTTCGATGTAGAAGCTGAGATTCCTGCGGTCCCGACAGTACTATGCATCTGGAAAAAAACAATGTGCTATGTACTGCTATGGAGTACAAATAATCCCAAAAGATGCCATAGTCTTCTCCCTGTTATGTAGTACTACATAGACTTAGGTTCTCGACCACCACTACCATACTAAACAAACATTGCACGGCTAAATGAACCGCTATCCTCGGTAATGAACGCCTCAAGAGAAGGATTTTCATGAATTCAAGGATAAAACTAAAAAGCACGTTTCTCAAAGCCTAAAATGCACACCTCAAGCTTAGGATTTGTTTGCAGGATCATCAGCCTGAGTAGGCTGTAGCAACTTGAGGGTTGTCACCACCAGAGCACGTAGTAATTGATAAATCCAGATTGATCTTTAATAAGGCGGGCTGAGCACTGATCTGGCCATACCATTGCATGGATCTTGAATTTGAAGCTTTCTTTGCATCTTTGAGCTCGTGTCTTCGTCGTGACAAAGGTACTGTATGACCTATGACAGTCAGACTACACTCCGAGCAGCTGCACATCACGAGTCCATTCTAATTGCATCTGTAGACTGTAGTAGTGCAGAAAGGCTTGAACTTCAGGAAATCCATACCTTTAAGACCATTAAACTCAAACAATGTGAAGATCGTCGATTTGCTCAAGGTGATCAAGCGGACACGCGCGACAAATCAAGTGAGCAATATAAAATATAAGTGTCTTGAATATATATGATGGGGTTGACATATATCATCAGCAAATCCCAAAAGAGCTGTCCACCCCTGTGCAATTGGTTACAGTGGTGACAGCGGTGCAAAGAGGTCCCGGGCTGTGCAAGGCACTACAGAGTGACATACAGCGCTGGCCAGATTAGGCTAGGTTGTACAGGTACCGAACCGTGCCGGTTGCCTGCCGTGAGGGCTTGGCATTTAACAGCGCTGTACAAGCAACCAGCCCACTGGCCAAGGGATCGGCGCTGTCAGCACTGTCTAAGTCGATCGGTCCTGTCCAAGCAACCACAGCATGCATCGTTGGTGTACAGA
>JBBPMR010000742.1:0-15198 GCA_038090415.1 Rossbeevera mucosa | reverse complement strand
AAGGCTTTCGAACACTCCAACTCGGCTGCCAACGCTCTCATCTGGCTCTCCTCATTTCGTATGGAGACCAAGAAGGATGGATCGTTCTCCCCCTCCCTTGCTTCCTACATCGCCCAGTTCCAAAACCGAGTCGCCATCTCCGGTCTCAAAGAAGAGGCCACTCTCTGTCAGTTCTTCTCAACTGGCATTCCCCCCTCCCTCTCCAAACAAGTCTACCTCATGGAAAAAGTTCCCACTACTGTCGCCGATTGGTATACCAATGCCCAGAGACTTAACGATTATCAATGTCGCGCTGCTATAACTGCCAAACTCCACAGAGAACGAGGACAGTCTCATCTTTTCATTCCCCAAACCACTGTCCATTCCCCTAAGGAGAAAGACCCTAATGCCATGGACGTAGACGCGGTAAAAATCGCAAAACTCACTCCTGAAGAAAGAGAGCGATGATTCAAACTAGGACTCTGCCTTCGCTGCAGGAAACCAGGCCACAATGCCTCCTCCTGCTCTGCCTTTGCCTCCTCCACCCCAGCCATCTCCTCCCACAAACGACTCGTCAAAAAGGTCGCTAAAGCTGAGGAAGAGGACACCCCAGCCCTCATAGATATGGAGGAAGACTCTGATGACGAGAAAGTTGTCAGAAAAACAGCTTTCTCTTGGGGTTTTTAAAGAGGAGACCTCGTTCGACGCAAGGCTCTCCTATTTCTACTACCTGTGCATCTGTACTTATATCTAAGTCCTCTAAAGCAATGAAGATCCCCATTCGTCTCATTGTACCTTCGCACAATCTTCAAGCCGTCGAAATCAATGCCCTAGTAGACAGTGGTGCAGAAATCTCCTGCATCGACTGGTCTTTCATTCGAAAGCACTGACTCCCCAGAACCAAACTTACCACCCCCATCCGAGTCAGGAACATTGACCAATCCATTAACAAGAAAGGCGACATCCTCTTCTCCACCACTCTCTTTGTCGACGTCGAAGGAGTCACTCAACAGGTCCTCTTCCATATCATGGACTGCGGGAATGAAAACGCTATCCTAGGACTCTCCTGGTTGCAGGCCACAAACCCTGTCATCAACTGGGAAGCCCAAACCCTCTCTATCTCCGAAGACTCTGATATGTCTGCCCATCTATACCACCTCCACACTACTGATCTTTTGTGTCATGACTCCTGTTATCAAAAACCGCCTCCCCCCCTCCCGAAACTTTCCAGGCATGTCAACGTTCATGCCATTCACGATAAAAGCCTCTATAACTACCTTGAATTCGAAACCGAGGATCAGTATCTCTGAAGAGCCACGGAAAACCATGTCATCAACCGTATCATGCAATGTGGATCAAGGTTCATCCCACAAGAATCCACTCTCATTGCTCATCTCACCACCGCCACCAATCTCACTATGGAGGCCGAGAAATCCAAATCCAAAGTCTCCCTTCCCTCTGAGTACTCTGAATTCGAATTGGTCTTCTCCGAAGAAGCCTTCTCTCGCCTCCTTCCCCCTAGATCCTACGACCATGCCATTAACCTCGATGAAACCTTCGTCCCTAAGATAGGGAAACTCTATCCTTTCTCCCCAGATGAGCAAAGAGCCACTGAATCTTTTCTCGAAGAGAATCTACGAAGTGGAAAGATCCGTCCCTCCAAGTTCCCTCAGGCGTCCTCCTTCTTCTTTGTCAAAAAGAAAGATGGAAAACTTCGCTCCTGTCAGGACTATCGCTACCTAAACTCCCACACCCCTCGAGACGCTTACCCCCTACCTCTGATCTCTGATTTGGTCGACAAACTTAAAGGAGCTAAAGTCTTCACCAAGTTTGATGTTTGATGGGGGTACAACAACATCCGAATCAAGGAAGGAGACCAATGGAAAGGCGCCTTCATTACCCATAAAGGACTCTATGAACCTACTGTCATGTTCTTCGGGATGAACAACTCCTCCTCTACCTTCCAACACTTTATGAATGATTCCTTCCATGACATGATCGCCAAAGGATGGTTGGTCATCTACATCGATGACCTCCTCATCTTCTCCCCCGACGATGCCTCTCACACTGAGCACACCCGACAAGTTCTCCAATGTATGCAGGAACTCGACCTCCACCTTCGCCTCGAGAAATGCAAATTTGCCACCAAGGAGGTAGAGTTCCTTGGGATGATCGTTCGTCCAGGTACCCTGGCTATGGATCCAGTCAAACTGGATGGCATCGCCTCCTGGCCTGCTCCCTCCAAAGTTAAAGATGTCAGATCCTTCCTTGGCTTTGCCAATTTCTATCGACGATTCATCAACCACTACTCAGATATCACTCGTCCACTCATCGATCTCACCAAGAAGGACAAGCCCTGGGACTGGACCCCTGCCTGTCAATCTGCTTTCGAGCCCTTGAAAACCTCCTTCCCCTCCAAACCAGTCCTTTGTCTCCCTGACCTCTCTGCCCCCTTTGCCATCACAACCGACACCTCTTGGGATGCCACTGGCGCCATCCTTCTCCAAACTGACTCCAATGGGGACTGGCACCCTTGCTCTTACCTCTCCCAGTCCCTCATCCCTGCTGAACGCAATTACGACATCTATAATCATGAACTCCTTGCGGTTATTCACGCTTTGCAAGCATGGAAACACTACCTTCGTGGCTCCCCCTTCCCCACCCAGGTTTTTACTGACCACAAGAACCTCACATACTTCCGCTCCCCCCAAAACCTCAATCGTTGACAAGCCCGCTGGCTCCTTGACCTCGCTGACTTCGATCTTCGCATGATCCACATCCCTGGCAAACTCCTCGCTGGGCCTAACGCCCTCTCTCGCTGATCTGACAAACTGTCCTCTCTGCCCAAGGATAACGAGGCAGTAACTTTGCTTTCTCCCAACCTCTTCGTTCATGCCTTCGACGTTGCACTTCGTGCCAAAATTATCTCTGCCGCTGGCAACGATTCCCTGGTACAAAACGCTCTTCAAAGCCTTGAAGGAACCATTCCCCCTGCCTTCCGCTCTCGTCTCTCTGATTGGCAGTACTCTGATGGTATCCTCACCTACCAAAATCGTGTTTACCTCCCCACTGCCTCCCTCCGCAAAGACGTCGTCTCCCGAGCCCATGACCACCCCTCTGCTGGCCACCCCAGCTACCTCAAAACTCGGCAACTTGTCTCTGCAGAATATTGGTGGCCTGGCCTCACCCAGTTCGTTCGCAAGTACGTTGAAGGCTGTTTTGCCTGCCAACAATGTAAAGTGAACACCCATCCCACTTCTCCCCCTCTTACCCCCATCAAATCGACCTCCTCCCGCCCCTTTCAACAGGTCTCCTGTGATCTTATCACCGACCTTCCTCCCTCCTCGGGCTTTAATTCTTTGTTGGTCGTGGTAGACCATGGCCTTACAAAGGGGGTGATACTTTGTCCTACCAAGAAAACTGTCACTGCCGAAGGCATTGCCTCCCTCTTTTTTCACAAAGTCTATAAATGCTTCGGCCTATACAACAAAATCATCTCTGATCGTGGTCCTCAGTTTGCCTCCTCCTTCGCTAAAGAACTTGGTAAAGTCCTCGGATATGATCTCTCTCTCTCCACCGCCTACCACCCTCAAACTGATGGAGAAATGGAACAGGTTAATCAGGAAGTCAAAACTTACCTTTGCATCTTCTGCAGTGATAACCCTGTCACATGGGCTGATTGGATCACCCATGCGGAATTTGCTCATAATCACTGCCCCCATTCTGTCACTGGCAAATCCCCTTTCTTTCTCATGATGGGCTTTGATCCCCGTCCCCTCCCCACCATTCTCTCAGAAACCAATCTCCCGGCTGTAGAAACCCACCTGAAATCCCTCACTGCTGCTCGAGACGAAGCACTGGCTGCTCATGAACTTGCTAGGCAGGTCATGAAAGCCCGCCATGGATGAGGATTCAAACCCTTCACCAAGGGAGATAAGGTTTGGCTGGAAGCCAGAAATTTGAAATGTTCCCTCACCTCCTCTAAATTCGCCTCAAAACGAGAAGGACCCTTTGTCATCATCCAGGTTCTATCTCCTCTTACCTATCGCTTACATCTCCCCAAAACGTGGAGCATTCACAATGTGTTCCATGCTTCTCTTTTATTGCTCTATCGAGAAAACCCCGTCCATGGTCCGAACTTCCCAGCTCCACCCCCAGACCTAATAGAAGGCGAAGAGGAATATGAAATACTGCGGATCATACGTCACAAAGGCTCTGCAAGGAACCACATGTTCCTGATCCGATGGAAAGGGTATACTGCGGAAGAAGACACCTGGATCCCTGAGCGGGAACTCAAACATGCTAAGTCCACCCTCCTTGCTTATAAAAAACTTCATCCCTCTGTTTTCCCCCTCTAAATCGCTTCACACTATCAAACCAACAATGTCCCATGTCTCCGCCCCATCCCCTTCTACCGAATCTTCCCTTCTTCCTACAACCCCTCCACTTTCGATTCCTCCTTCTAGTCCTTCCCCTGATCATCCATGGAATGCTGCTCCTCTGTCAGATAGTCCAAACCTGATGGGACTTGACTCTTCTGTTATTATTCCCATAAATGACCAAATCCCTGTTCTCTGGCGTCCTGAATCCCCCCCTCTTGCTGCCTCACCCCATCCCCCGGTCCTCGCAGTGGATATCTCCACGTATGCCATGCGCCTACAACATGATGAGCCATCCTCCCCCTCCATCTGACGTCTTAGGGCTTATTTACAAGACTCGAGAATGCACCACCCTATTAGCGCCCATGTCAATATTGATTCCCCTCTCAATTCTTTATACCTTGTCTTTATCCACTCCTCACGCCTCCTACCCATCGTCAATGCCATGCTCTCCTCCCCTGAAGGCAGCCTGGCATTTCTGGCATCCCAGGTGTCCGCTTCCCACCGAGCTATCGAAGAGCAACTCCTTTCTGCCATGCACCAACTAGGCATGATGGAGTTCATGGACAACATCGATCGATTTCTGGCTGAAATGGCCAACTACCCCTCCGTCCCCTCCTCCCCCCTCTCGTCCAAGCCCACCCCCTTCTCCTTCCCTGCAGAGGTTGAAGCGGTCTCTCCGGCTGGTCTCCTCGAGGTACTGTCCACTCCCTCCGCATCCTCCTCTCCACTCGACCCAGCAGAAATCGAAGCTCTCGATTGCCTCGAAGCCCTCCACTGCTCGGTGTCCATCCCCCCTTCGGAACAGAACAAGAATGAGGGAATCGACACCGCTTTCCTGGACCCCAAGTCCCCCCCTGCCTCTTCCCCTCCCTCCAGCGTCAAAGAATCTGTCTCCGTGGACAGCGTCGAACTGGAGTGACTACAAACCACTGGCAGTCGCCCTCTTCCCCGAGGACACCCTCTCTTCCCCTCCTCCTGCTTCCAATGCTGACGACTAGAACACTTTCGAGTCGACTGCCCAGACTACCAATGCCCCTTCTGTCTTCACAGGCAGCCTGGCCACATCCAGAAGAGTTATCCCCTTCGCCGACGCACCCCTCGCATTTCTCCTTCTTCGTCCTCCTCCTCCTCCCATCGCTCCAGAGGCTCTAGACGATCCTCCAAGTTGTCCAATTGCCCCCTCCCCGTCCCTCCCCCTTGATGAGACTCCCGAGACAATATCAGCGATTATGGAGATGACTTCTATGATGAAGTCGCTGAGTCTAACATGACAGGGGAACCCTGCGGTCAATACTGACTGCCTTGTTCGGGTGAACAAGAATCTACAAGGGGGGTAATGTTACGACTTGCCCCTACTCTTTTTCTTTCTCCTCATTTCCTTTCTCTTCTCCTCTCTCTTTTTGTCAACGCTTACCATTATGCCTTTCTCATATCAATTGTTTATCTATCTTATTACTCATTGTACTCTAGTCATCCGCAGTCTTCTTGACTCATCCATAACTGCAGATTACCAACTCTTATGACTCATGCTTACTCATTCCGCTTTGTCACTTGCTTACTGTACTATTACTCATCCGCAGCTTCCATGACTCATCCATACTGCGGATGACACATTTCCTTCCATCATGTTCCATAATGTTCCATCTCCTTAGTACTTAAACCCTAGACACCCCGCCCTGTAACCTTAAGCTAGAGCTACTTGATACTCTCGAAATATACCTGCTCTCAGCATCACCCTTAGCCTCTCTGAGCGTGTGCTCTTCACCCAAGCCCTTCGTCGACCCAAGGCCTCCCCCTTCGGTCTCCCTTAGCCAAGTCTTCGTGTTTCGCTTCGTAGTGAAGCTCACTAAGCATCTTTAGTTCTTCATTGTCCTTAGGCCTTCCCCTTCGGACTCCTCTGCCCTTAGTCGTCCTCAGGTGTCTGCCTTAGGACTCTTACCCCTTAGCCCTAGTACCCATCGAGTCTACGGCCAACCTTACCCAGGCCAGTCGTAACACTCCTGGAGCAACAGATCAGGCCTGATATAATGAAGCCAATATTTTTAGATGGGAACTATAGAGACAATGTACCCGATTATGTTGTAGAAATCCAGAACTAAGTAGAGGTGATCGAGTCCTTTGAGACCAGTAATTAAATTGCCATTCCATCGGTTCTGAAATATAGGGATTTCAATGCAATAGAGACAGACACCATCTCCATGGCAGACAGTGCTCAGGGCTGCTTGAACTATGGTAAAAAGTGTCACTGATTGAAGGAGTGCAGGGCTCCCAAGATTAAATATGTGGAGTGTGGATGGTTTGGCAGTTTCCACCATCAGGACTGTTCAAAAACAACATCAGTACCACAGAGACCATAGCAAAATGAAATCAAGAAAAAGAAATGAAAGAAGAGAAAGAATCCCTGGATAAAAGGATAGCTGGGATGATCAAGAAGGCTCTGGGGTAGAGAAAAGAGAAAGTGTGAGTTCACTGTGCAGTTACTTATGCAGTATGAACAATAGTAGATTAGGAGTAGATAGTACTGTAGTTTCATGTCATCTTTGAGTGCTCAATGTCAAGATAGTGCTAACCTGTTGCCTTTATTTGATTTTGAACTTGTAGATAGTATGTTATGACCCTCGCTCAAAACCTAACTTTAGCACCGGATTATCTTATCTAATCTTATCTAAGCGCGCATCTATCTTATCTTATCAATCAAGCGCTCGATCCTATCTTATCGTTTCACATGATCATGGTCTAGACTCATATGATGTTATACCTTAAAGCTAGTGCATGCTAAAGGCATAGTAGCCTCATGTCATAGTTCTAGACCATGGTTCTCATGATCGTGTGAACATTTAGTATATAAATGGTAGTTTATCTCATGACACGTCATTGCTCACTAAGCACCTGCCCTAGAGTACGCCTCATGGCTGTCGCATGTATAGTAGTATATAACAATGCAAGTACTAGCCAGATACCCCAATCTATTCTAGTTGATTCCCCAACCTGAAATAGTTCCTCGTCTCTGAGTCCTTGTGATTGTGTGGTGACCTAGTGCCTTAACTGTATATTTTTGGTCATTGCCAACATAGTACATATTGCAAATCCTGTATAAGATCATCACTTGACACTAGTTACTTTTTTTACTCAGGCACCTATAGTGCCTATTCTATCCCTTTAGTTTCTTTAAGCTCCAAGCACTCTAAATATGAAATAAGTGCTCAGCCCTTTATCTTATCTTATCTAGCACCACATTACATAATATGACATTATAGTCTAGACTTTCAACTAGAGTATCTAGACCACAAAATATAGATGTATAATGTGGATGGATTTTCAAATGCTGCAGGCAGTATTCAGTATAAAGCTGAAATTGTGGTGAAATACCAAAACCACCTAGAAAGAATGATAATAGAAATTATCAATCTGTGCAATAATCAGATAATACTAGGACATAACTGGTTAGTCCACCATGACTCCATGATCAATTGGGAATACAGCATGGTACAGATGAACCGATGCCCTGGAGATTGCCAAAACCTTTAGCTATACTGGGATCAGAAAGAGAATGAATGGTGATATTATGTCCAGAAAATCATGAAGCTAGATAAAGAAGATCTGATGGAAAAATCTATTGAACCTAAAGAGGTATTCACATTGATGCCTGAATGGTGCCACAATTATCTAGATGTCTTCTTGAAGAAGGCCAGTGAAAGAATGCCCAAAGAGATGCCTTTGGTATCATGCCATAGATCTCAAGCCTGATTTCATACCTAAGAAAGGATGAATCATTCCTACCTCTATTTAGGAACAAGAGGAAGTTTCAGCATTTATAGATGATCAATTGAACAAAGGCTATATCAGGCCTTCAAAGTTACCTTAGACTTTGCCAGTGTTCTTCATCCTGAAGAAAGATGGGAAAAAGTGAATGGTGATGGATTACCATTACCTTAATGAGGGACACTAAAAAATAATCACCCTTTGCCTCTTATTTCATAGCTAATTGATAAGCTAAAGGGTTTTAAATTATTCACCAAGATGGATCTGCAATGGAGCTATAACAATGTCCACATCAAAGAAGGAGATGAGTAGAAGGAAGCATTCATGTATCACAGAGGTGCATCTAAACCTCTGGTAATGTTCTTCAGGCAGTGCAATTCACCTACTACATTCCAACAAATGATAAATGTGATCTTCATAGACATGCCAGACATCATGACCATATATATTGGTGATCTGATGATCTTTACCAAAGCTGGAGATGTAGTTGAACATAGAAAAATAGTTAGAGAAGTGCTGGCACAACTTTGAAAACACAATTTATTTGTAAAACCAGAAAAATGCTCATTTGAGCAAAGATGAATATATATGCTGGGTATGATCATATCCACAGATGGGATTTCAATGGACCCAAGTCAGATTAAAGGAGTTACAGAGTGGAAAGCATCCATAAATGTTAAAGAAGTCAGGAGCTTCTTAGAGCTGGCCAACTTTTATAGAAGGTTTATTAAGGAATACAGCTCAATGGCAGCACCACTGAATGAACTGACAAAGAAATTCAACCTTGGAGCTAGGGAGAAGCTCAGAAGCAGGCCTTCAAAAATATTAAAAAGGCTTTTGTAACTGCCTGTTATGCTTGGCCTGGATAGGGACGAGCACAGCCTCTGTAAAGGTAAGGTGGACAAGGGACGAGGATTACCGCTTGGAAGTGGCGGTCACAGATGTCATTCTATCAATTGTAGAAGTGACTGTGGCACAATCAAGTGAAGTGTCACAAGTCTAGCATCCAGTCAAGTGTAGGACGAAGACACACAGAGGTTCACCCAGTGAAGGGAAGTGCAAAGGGGCTAGATTGACGAAGGTAGAGTAAGACAGAGGAGATCTAGCTTAGGGAATATGGATGGTATGGAAGGGTTTCTATAAGTACAGGAAAATGAAGATGAGTCATGATGTGTAGCAAGATGAGTCAAAATGACTGTGGATGGCGTCATAATGAGTCAGGATGAGTAATGCGCAGCATCGATGAGTAATGCACAGCCAAGATGAGTCATGATGAGTAATGTGCAGCATCGATGAGTCATGATGACTAAAGAAGATGAGTAATGTGGGAAATGATGACTAAGGTAGATGGGTTAAGGGTATTATGTCATCATGGAAGAAAGAAAGGGGCACAGCATGATTTGAACACAGGGCTTGATAGTCCGTAGTGAAAACAAGCATAGAAGAAAAAGGAAGCAATAAAACGTAACACTACCCTGATACTGGCTTACCTGGATGACAACTCCATCTATAGAAAAGAATGTGATGCATCAGATTTCACAGTAGGAGCAGTATCTCTCAGTTTAGCAGGATGATAAGTGGCATCCAGTAGCATATATGTCATACAGAATGTCACCTAAACAAAGAAACTATCATAGCGGATAAAGAGATACTAGCAATCATCATGTCATTAGAGTCCTGGGGACACTACTTAGAAGGTGCTAGACATATGTTTGAGATATGGACAGATCACAAAAATCTGCAGTATTTTATGAAGTCCCAGAATCAAAATCATTAATAAGTAAGATGGGCTCAATACTTGTCTAGATTTGTCTATACCTTAATTAATAAACCAGGAACCTTGATGGAGAAAGCCAATGCTCTCTCTAGAAGGGAAGATCACATGGTTGGCATTGAGAATGATAACAAAAGTATGGTCATGATTCTACCATACAGGATTTAGGCAATAGAATTGCTATTATCAGATCAAATAGTCCAAGCACATTCAGAAGTGGATAAATCTGATGGAACAATCCTCTGTGAAGGATTATGGCATTACACCAACAATGTATGAATACCACAGTCACTACGGACTCAAGTTATCACTTAATTTCATAATCACCTGCTTGCAGGTGTTACGACCCTCATTTTTGATCTAAGTCCTAAGTGCCTGAGTTATCTTATCTAAACATGCGCCAATCTTATTTTATCTTATCAGCAGATTAGCACTCAGTTATCTCATCTAGTCACATGATCAAGATCTAGACCTATGATGTCACAAACACATTGTAATCATATGGCACACAGCCTTGCCTCATGGAATAATCATGGATCACATAATCTGTGCTCCTCATGGCTAAGCACATGCTTGACACATGGTAGTCTAACTCATTATAGATAGTTACTCTCACAGCCATGTTACCTTATCTTACACCTGCTCTAATGTATACCTCATGTAGAACATGTGTACCATAGTATATATTGAATGCAGTACCAGCCAGACTCCTTAGTCTGTTTTGGTTGATTCCTGACTAAACAGTTTCTCCCACTTGAGTTATTAGTTTCTGTGAGGTAACCTAGTGCCATTCTTGTATAGGTTTGGTCATTGCCAACAGCAGATCACAAAAGGAGTGGAAAAGACTATTGAGCTGATCAAGCATTCTTATGATTGGCCAAACATACAGAACAATGTCAAATAATACATTAGTCATTGTGATCAGTGTGCAATGATGAAATGATGTGACACCATGCCTAGCAATAAAAAAATGCCATTAGCAGTTCCAGCCAGACTCTGGAAAGAGATTAGTGTCAATTACGTCACTGGTTTACTCAAGAGTTATGGGTATGATGCAATCTCAGTGGTAGTGGATTGCTTCTTGAAGGAAGCTATGTTTATCTTCACAATGAAGAAAGTAACCTCAGTAGAAATGGTTAAACTTTATTGGAATTATTTATGAAAGTATTATGGCCTTTCAGATTCAATAGTATCAGATGGAGGCCCTTAGTTTGCCTCTTTTGTTATAGAAGATATATATTGAATGTAGAACATCCAAAATGTCAATGGCCTACTATCTGCAAACTGATGGTCAGACTGAAAGGGTAAACAGAGAGCTACAATAGTACCTTAGACTCTACACCTTAGAAAAATAAGATAAATGGGCAGAATTGCTAGCAATTACCCACTTTATATACAATAACACTTAGTTATCAGCTACTGGATTATCTCTGTTCCAAGTGAACAAAATGTTCAAACCAAGATTGGGCTTTGATTATGTTTCTAGCTCAGCTCCAGCAGCTGATGACTTAGTCTCCTAGATGTGATCAAATCATGATAGTGCTAAGCAAGCCTTGGCAACAACTAGAGAGTAGATTAAGAAATAGATTAACCATCATCATTTGAATGCACTCCTCTACAAGATAGAAAGTCAAGTGTGGTTAAGCACCAAACATCTGTCTTTGGGCCTGGATAAACAGTGCTTTAAATTAAATGATTGCTGGATAGGGCTATACAGGATCACAGATTTAAAAGGAAATAATGCTATAACCTTAGCATTGCCTAAAGGCAGCCATGCACACAACATGATTAATGTTTCAAGGGTTAAACTCTACAAAAAACCTCTGACTGGTCAACCCATTATGTGCCCTGGTCCATTGGTAGTGAACAACAAGGGTACCAAGGAGTTTGAAGTAGATTTCATTGTTGATTGATAAAAAAAAAAAAAAGGCTAGTATTTGATACACTGGAAAGGATATGGCAAGGACAGTAGAACCTGGAAAACTGCTCAGAACCTCACTCATGCACAAGCCACATTAGACAAATTTGACAAGAATCATCAGAAGATGATTCATTAGTCTATAATAATGAAGAATCTGAGATTGAATTTATCTATTTTCCAGATTGTGCCATAGATTGGCAAAGTGACTCTGAGGATCTGGAATCTCCTCTGTAGAAGGGGGGGGTAATGTTGCAAATCCTATCTATAGATCACTTGATGCTAGTAGTTATACTCAGTTTTCTCTCAAAGTGCCTATAGTGTCTATTCTTTTCTTTTAAGTTTTTCTAAGTCCCAAGTGCTCTAAATATAGTATAAGTGCTCACTTCTTGATCTTATCTTATCAAAGCACAGGATTACCTAATCATAACATCATAGTCTAGAACAACATCTATAATGCTTGAAGCATGCTTCTTTTCCATTCTCCATAGCCTCAATCTCATTGTAGACACATGTAACATAGCCTTAGTATAGCTTTGACCTCATGATCACCTCATGTATAGTAGTATATATTGAATGATGCAGCAACAGAACAAGCCAATCTTGTTCTCATTGGGATACTCTTTCAACATCTTTTATTCCTAGTTGAGTCTCTAGTGAGACATGCCACCTAAGCATTGCAAAAGTTGGCATCAGATAAGTCTTGGTTTCCCACAATAACCCTTCTAACTGTTTCAGTTTAGACTAGAGTCATAAAGTGCACTATCAGTTTGGTTTTTTATTTTTTATTTTGCTTTGTACTTTCTCTACTAGAGTCAGAATATCATGAGGAGGGCTTCCTTAATGATACACTAACATCCAGCTTTTTATGTACATTTTTTTTAACTTAACTTAATTTTGATTTGATTTGAATCTGAGTCTTGGAGAGTCCTGTGCATCTGATATGATTATGTAATATTCATAAAGGAAGGCTGTTATTATGCTCACCCAAATTATACTATCATATAACTGGCTTGCAAGTCAAATTTTGTCAGATTAATGAAATGTCTGATAAATATTTAAGGTTCTATCAAGTATGTATATGTGAGAGCTCTGTCAAACTACTAATTCAAATCTATTTTTCTATTCAATTTGAGTTCCAGAACTCCAGATCATATTGATGGCCCTGCAGCAGAATCTAGTAGTTCCATTTAGAGTCAAAGTACATTGGGATTCTCCCATCATGATAGACCTCAATTACACTTCCTGCCTATTAGCCAATGTCCAGCATACTCTTACTCTTGTTGCATTACAAAATAGTGTCCATGATCATCAAATTTCATCTAGAAATCTTTAGAAAGCCAGATGTCAACCTAGCCTCAAACAAAACAATTGATTTTAATTTCTTGATCTAGCTTGAGGGCAAACATACTCTTGTCAAAGCTGAGAAGCAAAGAATATTCTGATGATCTATTTGTGGAAGCTTCCTCTGAGAAAGAGATCGAGTGGTGTGCTGTTCAATTGTAGCTACTTCTATGAACCCAGTTGATTTCTTTGCATCACTAAAAGATCAGAATTTATTATAAATTTATTCAGTTCAGATCTCTTGGGATTATGATCATTACTCAGAGGAGGCAAGGAGGGTCATTCACATCAATATTTTGAAAAGGTAGAACTTGGCAACCTTAATAAGCCAACAACTCTTGTGGATGTGCATGGTAAAATTCTGATTTGGTACTTGCCTTGTTTACTAATGCCCCAAAGGGTGGTAAGCATTTTTTATGGATTTTTTTTTTTTTTTGATCCCTCATAGTCATTTATTGAATATTCAGGTGAAGGTAAATGCAGTCATAAAACATCACAAACCTCTTTGGATGGGATCCAAGCATTTCTTGCAAGAATAAAGATACTTCTAGGAAAAAGAGCTTTGTGGAGATTCAAGATGACTCTCTTCTTGGAGCAGAAAGATAAACTATTTCAATTTGGGACCTTTATAATTGGACACACAGTTTGTGCACTTAGTTTTACAAGTAATAGTTTGTCTTTAATTATTTTTGTTAAGCAGAGACTTGCAGATCCAATTGTTCATTCTAATGCTTTGCAGGCACCTGCTGTATGAGGGCAACCTTGGTCTCTTAGCTAGGTGTTGGCGACACCCAGACACAAGGCAATAAGACATCCTGGCCACATCATACACTTGAAAGAACAATGGAAAACAATAAGGGAAATAGGCAATGAAATACTATAATAGCAAGACAATCAATAACAAGTACACTAGGAGGCAGGAAGCAGATCACTAGTGGAGTTCTAGATGGAGTTTCTACCAGAAAAGACTAGAGAACTATCAAGAAACCCTATCTGACTATATACTATGAGCCGGTGGCTATATACTACTATAAATGACCATCATTGGGACCTATCTATCTATGGCTATGCTTATCTAGGCTGTGCACATATGGTATACATAAGGTGTGGCAGCATGTGATATCCTGCCATGGGACTATGTGGCAAAGTTCCAATCTATCAGCTATTAGTGATACAATTGAGATGTATTGAGATCTAAGAAGATACCATTGAGATCCAATCAGGCACTGTATCAAGATCTATCATGATAGGGATTTACAATCCACTATGCCTATAACAAGCTATATGGCAACATGCATAACACTTGTGCTCTACCATGTAATAACTATAAGGACTATGATGTCATAAGCTAGACCCCAATGACCAATGCTATATGTATGATGATGATATGTGTGACATCATACTAAGTCATGTGACTATGAATGGACTATAATGAGAGACTAACAATAACAATGGTGAGCAACTATAGAGGAGTGCATGCCTATGACAGTGCTATGCTAGTGTCTATAGTGGCTCAAAAAACAATAATGAGAGTATGTGAGCATCTAAGAACAAAGCCTAGAAGACAAGCATCTATGATAGTGTTGCCACAGTTTGGTTAACCATAAAGCAGTTCTGGTTTCTAATGGTTCTTGAACATTTTAGTTTACATATAGTGACTCCAAAAACTGTTCCAATGTTTAACCCCAAACTGGGGCATAAAGCGCCCTGCAATCACCTGTGGGAATCTCGCTTAGCTTTGGTAAAGAAAAACTTAGTACAAACCCTTAGCTACACCTCTGTCCCCAGGATCATGTGATTTGGCTCAGAGGCTCCAGAGATATATCCATTCTAAACCTGCAACACCATTAAAACAGTTTTTGGACTTTTCAAATAAAAAGGGTTTTTGGTATATATTAGTACTTGGTATATACTCCTTTGGCTTTAATCACAGCCTGGACCCTCCTTGGCATGCTTTCAATCAACTTCTGACACTCCTCAGCTGGTATCTCTTCCCACACCTCCTGAATCCTCTCCCATAGTTGATGAATCCCATTAGG
>JBBPMR010000741.1:0-15205 GCA_038090415.1 Rossbeevera mucosa | reverse complement strand
GATCGCCATGGACCCTGTCAAACTTGACGGAATCGCATCTTGGCCTGTACCAACCAAAGTCAAAGAAGTACGCTCCTTCCTTGGATTCGCCAACTTCTACCGCCGGTTCATTCCGGACTACTCAACCATCGCTTGCCCCCTCCTCGACCTCACCAAGAAGAACCTTGCCTGGTCGTGGACACCTGCTTGCGAGCAAGCTTTCCAATCGCTGAAACAATTGTTTCTCTCAAAGCCTGTCCTACGACTTCCCGACCTCTCTGCTCCTTTTGCCATCGCCACCGACGCATCCAAGTATGCTACCGGTGCCATCCTCCTTCAAACCGATCCCAACGGTGACTGGCACCCCTGCTCCTACTTATCCCAGACATTCTCCCCAGCCGAACGAAACTACGACATCTACGATCAAGAACTCCTCGCCATTATTCGCGCCCTCAAAACGTGGAGACATTACCTCCATGGCTCCCCTTTCCCGGTCCAAGTCTTCATGGACCATAAAAACCTTACCTACTTCCGCCAAGCACAACACTTAAACTGACGACAAGCTCGCTGGCTCCTTGATCTCTCGGACTTTGACCTGAAAATTGTACACGTCGCTGGTAAACTCCTCGCTGGACCTGATGCCCTTTCTCGCCGCTCTGACCTCTGCCCTGACACCTCCGACAACGATAACACAGTCCTTCTCCCTGACTCTCTCTTTGTTTGCCTCCTCGACTCCTCGCTAAACGATGTCATTGCCTCTTCCTCAAAAGACGATCCCCTCGTTTTGCAGGCCCTCCAAGCATTGGATGGGAAAGTTCCCCCTGCATTTCAGTCTCGCCTTTCGGATTGGCAGTTCACCTCTGGCGTCCTCACATACAAAGACCGTATCTATGTTCCCTCTGTTGACTCCCTCCGCCACTCTGTTCTGGAGCGATGTCATGACCATCTCTCCGCCGGTCACCTGGGCTATCTGAAGACTCGCCAACTTGTCTCCGCTGAATTCTGGTGGCCTGGCCTTGCCCAATACATTCGTAAATACGTCGAGGGGTGTGCCGTGTGCCAACAAAACAAAGCAAACACGCACCCCACCGTTCCCCCTCTCTCCCCTATCAAATCCTCCTGCTCCCGCCCTTTCCAACAGATCTCCTGTGACCTCATCACCGATCTCCCTACCTCTTCAGATTTCGACTCTCTGTTGGTCGTGGTCGACCACGGACTTAGTAAGGGGGTGATTCTCTGCCCCACCAAGAAGACGATCACGGCCGAAGGAGTAGCATCCCTTTTCTTCCACAAAGTATACACACGCTTCGGACTTTACGATAAAATTATCTCTGACCGCAGACCACAATTCGCCTCTGCCTTTGCCCGAGAACTCGGACGACTCCTGGGTTACGATCTCTCCCTCTCCACTGCCTATCACCCTCAATCCGATGGAGAAATGGAACGTGTGAACCAAGAAGTGGAAACGTACCTCCGGATCTTCTGCGGAAGCAACCCCACCTCATGGTCCGACTTGATCTCCCACGCGGAATTCGCACACAACCACCGCCCTCATTCCGTTACCAATAAATCCCCTTTCTCCCTAATCCTCGGCTTTGAACCTCGTGCACTCCCTTCCGTTATCGCTGAAACCAATATCCCCGCCGTTGAAACCCGTCTCAAGAACCTGACCACCGCCCGAGACGAAGCCCTAGCCTCCCATGAGCTTGCCAGACAAGTAATGGCCTCCCGATCCAACAGACGCTTCATTCCCTTCACCCTCGGAGATAAGGTGTGGCTCGAGGCCAGGAACTTACGCCGAGACATGACTCATAACAAATTCGCCCCGAAACGAGAAGGCCCCTTTACCATCACGAAAGTTCTATCACCAATCACGTACAAATTGCGCCTCCCCAAAACGTGGAAAATCCACGATACGTTCCATGCTTCCCTTCTCACCCCTTACCGCGAGAACGACGTCCATGGGAAGAACTTCCCTGCGCCACCCTCGGAACTTGTAGAAGGAGAAGAAGAATACGAAATCGAACGGATCTTACGCCACCGCGGAACTCCGTCTCGCCGTATGTTCCTGATCCGATGGAAAGGGTACTCAGCCGAAGAAGATTCGTGGATTGCCGAGTCGGAGTTGCGGCACACCAAATCCTTACTTACGAACTATAAAAGACTTCATCCTATTGCTTTCCCTCTTTCTTCTTCACCACCATCTTCTTCAACAAAGAAAACACAACGTCGTCCAAAATCTTCTTAAACTTAATCCTTTACTATGGCCATCGAATTTACTTCTTCCACTCCATCCTCTTTTTCTTCACCCGTCTCTTCTTCTTCGCCCTTAGATACTATCTCCACTACCGCTCAGTCCGGATGGGATGACCCCTCCGCTCCCAGCTGGGAAGAACGCCACGCCGCCGCCTGGGGCCCCCAACAAGACCCTGACGCTCTTGCTCCCATATCCATCGCCACCACACCCTCCGATCGGCTCCCCATCCCCATCTTATCTGTCGACGTTCCACTTTACGCCTCTCGTCTCCGAGACGATTTCCCTGACGAAGAGTACATCCGCCTCATGAACCAATTCATCACCAACTCGCGCCTCGCTACCTCCATCACCGCCTACTTAGACGTCGGGTCCCCACTCTACGCCCTGTACCGTGCCTACCTCCAAGCTGAACGCCTAACCCCCATTGCGTCCCACGTTACTGCACAAGCGCACGTCGGTTTCATAGATTCCCTCCTATCGACAATTCGGAATGAACTTCGAGGCGCCCTCTCTGTTGCCCTCTATCAGTTAGGCATGGGAGAATTCCTACAGGATCTGGATCGTTACCTCTCGGAGCTTAGTCGACAGCAGCGTATTCCCTCCCCGGACACTCCATCCGCATCATCGTCCCCGCTTGGATCTGAAGAGATCGACTTCCTTGACTGCGCTGAAGCCCACTGGACTGGTAACCATGGACAAACCCCACTTACTCAGTCGCATCCCTGGTACCACGAAGCCTGTTTCCATTGCCACCGCCTCGGGCATCGGCGCAACGACTGCATGTTTTATCAATGCGCCATCTGCTTACGTTGGCGACCTGGTTATAATCAAGGCCGCTGCCCATTGCGTCATCCCCCAGGAATTCCGTCCCCCGCTTCGTCCCCGGCTTCCTCTCCTCAGTCCTCTCGGTCATCCCGCTCTAATCGCTCTCGTCGATCTAATCGAATCCGCCCTGTTCCCCCTCCTCGCCGACGTCGCTCCCCGTCTGCGGACGATACTCTTGTCGACAATGACGTCTGGGATGACACTGCTTACGCTAACGTCACCGGATCCCCAGGTCCCTCTTATGGAGATTTCTAGTCCTTTGCTAGGTAGCTTGGACATAACGAGGGGGTAATGTTACGATCGGCTTGTTTTCTCTTCTTTTCTCGCCTGTTTTCACTACGGACTACAGAGTCTCTGCGTTCAAACCACGCTTAGGCCATTTCTTTCTTCTGTGATGACATAATACCCTTACTCCACCTACTTAGTCATCACTTCCTTCATGACTCATTCTCACTTCGTCATCATGACTCACGCTGACGCATCCGCAGTCACGATGACTCATGCTTATCTGTAATCATCACTAATCCGCAGCATTTCTGACTCATCTTCATTACTGCGGATTACTCATTCCATTCCGCCACATTCCATGGCGTTCCATCCGATTAGTCATCTTCATTCCCTGTACTTATATAAACCCGTCCATACCGTCCGTATTCCCTAAGCTAGATCTCCTTTGTACTTCTCTATCCTCGTCAATCTAGCCACCTCTGATCCTTCCCTTCGTTGGGTGAACTCTCTGCGTGTCTCCGTCCTACACTTGACTGGACGCTAGACTTGTGACACTTCACTTGATTGTGCCACGGTCGTCTCTACCATCGATAGAACGACTTCTGCGACCGCTATCACTACGCGGTATCTTTCGACCTTCGTCCACCTTCGTCTCACAAAGGCTACGCTCGTCCCTACCCGGGCCCAGCGTAACAAAAGATCTAGCTTCTTCAGAACGGTCACCATCGCCGTGAACCGCCCACCATTTCTCGACCCCCGCGTAACCCTGACCCCCGTCGCTTAAGGCGACAAGCTTCCGCCCCATACCCCATTGAAACTTCACCAGAACCATCCGTCCACTCCAGCCTCGAAGAGAACCCTTCGGAGCCTGACATCCTCATCCCTTCCCCCGAAGACGAGGATCAAACGCTGTCCCTTTCCCTCCACTTACGAACCGCTCTTTCCCTACCTCCCGACCCCGCTCCTCCTAGTCCCACTCCCGTCCAACAACCACCACCCCCCATGTCCAAACCCACCGAACTCCGCATCGCCTCCCCCGAACACTTCGATGGCTCTTATACCAAGGCCATGCCCTGGCTTTCTTCGGTTACCTTCTATCTGGAGGTCAATAAAGAAGTATACAATACCGACGCAAAGAAAGTCACCTTCGCCCTCTCGTTTATGACCAAGGGGTCCGCTTCTACCTGGGCCCAGACCTATCGACAAAACTCCATCGACGATGACGGAGATGTCACCATCGGGACCTTCAAAGAGTTCATCAGACTTTTCAAGGCCACCTTCAAACACCTTGACACCGTCAACAACGCCATTGCTTGGCTCTCGACCAAGCGGATGACCCAGAAGAAGAAAGGCGGCGCCTACGAACCCTCCCTCACCGACTACATTGCTTCATTCCGTAACAATGTTGCCCAAGCCCAGATTACCGACCCCAATGTCCTAATCTCGTACTTCGGAGCAGGAATTCCCCCCGCTCTCACTCGCCGAATTTACTCCATGGACACCGTCCCCACCACCATCGATGACTGGTACAAACGTGCCACTCAATACCAATCCCAATGGGACACTGCGAACCTCGTAATCTCTCGTTCACACAACCCCCTTAGAAACGTCACTTCCTTCCAACAGACCTCCTCTTCCACCACCACTCGTGATCCAAACGCTATGGACGTAGACGCTATCAAAGTAGGAAAGCTCACTCCGGAAGAACGTAAACGTTGCATCGAGAAAGGTCTTTGCTTCCGATGCCGAAAGACCGGACACACTAGTACGGCTTGCCCTAACTTCGCATCCCAACCTTCCAGAAAGAAGGTCCAGCGTGTCGAAGAAGAACTACCTAAGTTAGAAGAAGTAGAAAGCGACGACGAGGAAGAAACGGTTGGAAGAATCCACTTTACCCCCACCACCAAATGGGATTTTTGAAAAGGAGACCTCGATCAACGCAAGGATCTCCTAGTGCTACGTGTGCTCCTGTACTAGTATCGCAATCTGCTAAATCTATGCGCATTCCCCTGCAGCTTGTAGTACCTTCGCACACCATGAAAGTCGTTGATACCCGCGCTCTCGTAGATAGCGGTGCAGACATCTCCTGCATCGACTGGATGTTCGTACAAAAGCATCGACTCCCCACCACCAAACTCGACGTCCCTATCCTAGTACGAAACGTCGACCAATCCGCGAACAAGAACGGCGAAATTCGCCATACCTGTACCCTCTATGTCAACACTGAAGGAATCTCCCAAAAGGTTCTCTTTCATGTCATGTCCTGTGGCAAGGAAAACCTTATCCTGGGCCTCCCCTGGCTCCGATCCACGAACCCCGTCATCGACTGGAAAGCTCAAACACTCTCCATCGACGAATCCTGTGACCAGTCGAAAGACCTGTATGCCACCTATGTCGCCGATTCCCACCGACATGACTCTTGCTTCCGTCCTCCCTCCATCACTCCATTTAAACCACCACGACACACGAACGTCACTCCCGATGCTCAGGAACGTCTCCAATCCTACATGGATTTTAGTGACCCCCATGACTACATCCTTCGAGCTAAGGAAAACAGGACCATTAACCGCGTCATCCGAGGAGTCTGCCGCTTTGCTCCCTTAGGATCCCCCTTGTGTAGGAAAATCACCTCCTCCACTGAACTCGCTGCTGCTGCAGAGAAAGCAAAACCACCTCCCGTCCTCCCAGAAGAATACAAGGCTTATGCTTCGGTCTTCTCTGAAGACATCACCGACCATGTTCCCCCCTCTCGACCGTATGATCACGCGATCAACCTCAATGAGTCCTTCGTCCCGAAGATCGGAAAGCTCTACCCCTTGTCTCCAGAAGAACGCAAGGCAACCGACGACTTCCTCGAGGAAAATCTTCGTTCTGGAAAGATCCGCCCTTCGAACTCCCCTCAAGCATCCCCTTTCTTCTTCGTGAAAAAGAAGGATGGCAAACTGCGCCCATGCCAAGACTACCGATACGTCAATGAACATACCATCCGCGATGCTTACCCACTCCCACTCATATCTGACCTCGTCGACAAACTCAAAGATGCCCAGGTCTTCACTAAGTTCGATGTACGGTGGGGTTATAATAATGTCCGAATCAAAGACGGACACCAGTGGAAAGCCGCCTTCATCACGCATAAGGGCCTGTATGAACCAACCGTAATGTTCTTTGGTTTGTGCAACTCCCCCGCTACATTCCAACGATTCATGAACGACTCTTTTCGTGATATGATCATGGAAGGATGGTTGATCATCTACATGGATGACCTCCTGATCTTCTCCCCCGATGATGCCACCCATACGGAACGCACCAAACGCGTCCTCCAAAGGATGCAGGAACTAGACCTTCGCCTCCGCCTCTCTAAATGTAACTTTGCCACCAAGGAGGTTGAATACCTTGGCATGATTGTCCAACCTGGCCAGATCGCCATGGATCCCGTCAAACTCGACGGTATTGCCTCTTGGCCCACGCCCACCAAGGTCAAAGACGTCCGCTCCTTCCTTGGCTTCGCCAATTTCTATCGTCGGTTCATACCGGACTACTCTACTATCGCCCACCCACTCCTTGATCTGACCAAAAAGAATCTTGCTTGGTCCTGGTCCCCATCCTGCGAACAATCTTTCCAATCCCTCAAACGGTTGTTCCTTTCGAAACCCATCCTTCACCTTCCCGACCTATCCGCCCCATTCGCCATTGCTACCGATGCCTCCAAATACGCCACCGGGGCCATCCTCCTCCAAACCGACACCAACGGCGATTGGCATCCATGTTCATACCTCTCCCAGACATTTTCCCCTGCAGAACGCAACTACGACATCTACGACCGAGAACTTCTCGCTATCATCCGAGCCCTTAAGACTTGGTGACACTACCTCCATGGTTCCCCATTTCCTGTACAGGTCTTCACGGACCATAAAAACCTCACTTACTTTCGTCAAGCGCAACATTTGAACCGTCGTCAAGCTCGCTGGCTCCTCGACTTATCCGACTTTGATCTCAAGATCGTTCATGTTGCCGGCAAACTTCTTGCCGGCCCTGATGCTCTCTCTCGCCGCTCTGACCTATGTCCCGACACCCCCGACAACGATAACACCGTCCTCCTCCCTGATTCTCTTTTTGTACGCCTCATCGACTCTTCACTGAACGATGTTATTGCCTCCTCCTCGAAGGACGATCCCCTCGTTTTGCAGGCCCTCCAGGCCTTGGATGGGAAAATTCCCCCTGCATTTCGGTCTCGTCTTTCTGATTGGCAATTCCATTCTGGCGTTCTCACTTATAAGGACCGTGTCTATATTCCCCCAGATGATTCCCTTCGCCACTCGATTCTTGAACGGTGTCACGATCATCTCACTGCAGGTCATCCGGGCTATTTGAAGACTCGACAGCTCGTTGCTGCCGAATTCTGGTGGCCTGGCCTCGCCCAGTATGTACGCAAGTACGTCGCGGGCTGTGCTATCTGCCAACAGAATAAAGCAAATACACACCCCACGACTCCACCCCTCGCTCCCATCCGGTCTTCTTGTTCTCGCCCATTCCAGCAGCTCTCCTGTGACCTTATCACCGACCTCCCCATTTCCTCGGGTTTTGATTCTCTGTTGGTCGTGGTCGACCACGGACTTAGTAAGGGGGTAATTCTCTGCCCCACAAAGAAAACGATCACCGCCGAGGGCGTAGCATCCCTCTTTTTCCACAAAGTGTACACACGCTTCGGACTCTACGACAAGATTATCTCTGATCGTGGACCACAGTTTGCTTCCGCCTTCGCTCGGGAACTTGGACGACTCTTAGGCTATGATCTTTCTTTGTCCACCGCCTATCACCCCCAGTCGGACGGAGAAACAGAACATGTAAACCAGGAAGTGGAAACGTACCTCCGGATCTTCTGTGGAAGTAACCCCACCTCGTGGTCTGATCTGGTTTCCCACGCCGAATTCGCACACAACCATCACCCCCACTCCGTCACCAATAAGTCCCCTTTCTCCCTAATCCTCGGCTTCGAACCCCGCGCACTACCTCCAATCATCCCAGATACCAACATTCCCGCCGTAGAAACACGCCTCAAAAATCTTGCTGCTGCTCGAGAGGAAGCTCTCGCCTCCCACGAGCTTGCCCGACAAGTTATGGCCTCACGTTCCAACCGACGTTTTGTCCCCTTTGCCCTCGGAGATAGGGTTTGGCTAGAAGCCAGGAACCTTCGACGCACCATGACTCATCCGAAGTTCGCTCCCAAACGTGAAGGACCCTTTACCATCACCAAAGTTCTATCACCGATCACCTACAAACTGCGCCTCCCCAAAACGTGGAGAATCCACGACACGTTCCACGCTTCCCTTCTCACCCCCTATCACGAGAACCCTGTCCATGGGAAAAACTTCCCAGCACCACCCTCGGAACTTGTAGAAGGAGAGGAAGAATACGAAATAGAACGGATCTTACGCCACCGCGGAACTCCGTCACGCCGCATGTTCCTGATCCGATGGAAAGGATACTCTGCCGAAGAAGACTCGTGGATTGCCGAAGCGGAGTTGCGGCATGCCAAATCTCTCCTTTCCAGTTATAAAAGGCTCCACCCCCTCGCCTTCCCTCCCTCCTCAGTACCACCATCCTCCTCACCAAAGAAAACAAAACGTCGCTCCTAACCCTTTCACAACTTATCGTTTACTATGGCCCTCGAATTTACCTCGTCCACTCCATCTTCCATTTCTTCTCCTGTCTCTTCTTCTTCGCCGTTAGATACTACCTCTACTACCGCTCAGTCAGGCTGGGATGATCCCTCCGCTCCCAGTTGGGAAGAACGCCACGCCGCCGCCTGGGGCCCCCAACAGGACCCCGACGCCCTAGCTCCCGTATCCATCGCCACTACCCCTTCAGAACGCCTCCCCATCCCTATTATGTCTGTCGACGTTCCCCTTTACGCCTCTCGTCTCAGAGACGACTTCCCCGACGAAGAGTACATTCGCCTCATGAACCAATTCCTCACCAACTCGCGCCTCGCCACCTCCATCACAGCCTACCTAGACGTCGGCTCCCCACTCTACGCTCTATATCGTGCTTACCTTCAAGCTGAACGCCTAACTCCTATTGCGTCTCACGTCACGGCGCAGGCGCACGTTGGCTTTATAGGCTCCCTCTTATCCACTATCCGGAATGAGCTCCGAGGTGCTCTCGCCGTCGCCCTCTACCAGTTAGGCATGGGGGAATTTTTACAAGACCTAGATCGCTACCTATTAGAACTTAGTCGGCAGCAGCGTATCCCCTCACCAGATACACCATCTGCAACGTCGTCCCCACTCGGATCCGAAGAGATCGACTTCCTTGACCGCGCTGAAGCTCATTGGACCGGTAACCATGGCCGAACCCCACTTACTCAGTCACATCCGAGGTACCACGAAGCATGTTTCCACTGTCACCGCCTTGGACACCGGCGTAACGATTGCATGTTTTACCAATGCGCCATTTGTCTATGATGGCGACCTGGCCATAATCAGGGACGTTGCCCTCTACGCCGTCCTCCAGGCATCCCATCCCCGGCTTCTTCCCCGGCTTCCTCTCCTCAGTCCTCTCGGTCTTCCCGCTCTAACCGCTCCCGTCGATCTAATCGGATTCGTCCCGTCCCTCCTCCTCGCCGACGTCGCTCTCCGTCTGAAGACGATACTCTTGTTGACAATGACGTCTGGGACGACACAGCCTACGCTAACATCACCGGATCTCCAGGCCCCTCCTATGGAGGCTTCTAGTCCTTCGCTGGGTAGCTTGGACATAACAGGGGGGTAATGTTACGATTCATTGTTTCCCTTTCTTTTTTTTTTTTCTCGTTTGTTTTCACTACGGACTACCGAGTCTCTGCGTTCAAACCACGCTTAGGCCATTTCTTTTCCTCTATGATGACATAATACCCTCGACTCATCTACCTTAGTCATCATTTCCCTCATGACTCATCTATGCTGCGCATTACTCATCTTATTTGTAACCATTACTCATCCGCAGTATTCTGACTCATTTCACACTGCGGATTACTCATCTTCCTTCCACCATGTTCCATGGTGTTCCATCAGCTTAGTCATCTTCATTTCCCTGTACTTATATAAACCCTTCCATACCGTCAGTACTCCTTAAGCTAGATCTCCTTTGTATCTCTCTACTCTCGTCAATCTAGCCACCTTGATCCTTCCCTTCATTGGGTGAACTCTCTGCGTGTCCCCGTCCTACACTTGACTGGACGCTAGACTTGTGACACTTCACTTGATTGTGCCACAGTTGTCTCTACAATCGATAGAACGACCCCTGCGACCGCTATCCCTACGCGGTACCCTCAGACCTTCCTCTACCTTCGTCTAACAAAGGCTACGCTCGTCCCTACCCGGGCCAAGCGTAACAGTAGGGAGGTCGGTGATGAGATCACAAGAGACCTGTTGGAATGGCCGGGAGGAAGAAGAGGCAATGGGAGCAAGCGGGGGAACAGTGGGATGAGTATTCGTTTTGTTCTGTTGGCACAGGGCACACCCTTCGACGTATTTACGAACATACTGGGCGAGGCCAGGCCACCAGAACTCAGCAGCGACGAGTTGGCGAGTTTTCAAGTAACCGGAATGCCTGGCGGTAAGGTGATCGTGACAACGCTCCAAGATAGAGCGATGGAGGGTATCGACAGGAGGGACATAGACGCGATCTTTATAGGTAAGGACGCCAGCATGAAATTGCCAGTCGGAGAGATGAGACCGAAATGCAGGGGGAGTTTTCCTGTCCAAGGTTTGGAGGGCCTGCAAAACGAGGGAATCATCCTTCGAGGAGGAGGCAATAACTTCATTGAGCAAGAAGTCAATGAGGCGTACAAAGAGAGAATCTGGGAGGAGGACTGTGTTGTCATTGTCAGAGGAATCAGGGCAAAGATCAGAGCGGCGGGAGAGGGCGTCAGGGCCAGCAAGGAGTTTTCCCGCGACATGAACAATTTTAAGGTCAAAGTCCGAAAGGTCAAGGAGCCAGCGAGCCTGACGACGGTTCAAGTGTTGGGCTTGGCGAAAGTAGGTAAGGTTTTTATGGTCGGTGAAAACCTGTACTGGGAATGGTGAGCCGTGGAGGTAGTGTCGCCACGTCTTGAGCGCACGGATAATGGTGAGGAGTTCACGATCATAGATGTCATAATTTCGTTCTGCTGAGGAGAATGTCTGGGATAGGTAGGAGCAGGGGTGCCAGTCGCCATTCGAGTCAGTCTGGAGGAGGATGGCGCCGGTGGTGTATTTGGAGGCGTCAGTAGCAATGGCAAAAGGGGCGGAGAGATCCGGGAGTCGAAGGACAGGTTTCGAGAGGAAGAGTTGTTTTAACGATTGGAACGCTTGTTCACAAGCAGGTGTCCAAGACCAGGCAAGGTTCTTCTTAGTGAGGTCTAGGAGGGGACAAGTGATAGTTGAGTAATCTGGAATGAACCGACAATAGAAATTCGCGAAACCGAGGAACGAGCGGACCTCCTTGACTTTGGTAGGTACAGGCCAGGAGGCAATTCCGTCAAGCTTGACAGGGTCCATGGCAATCTGTCCTGGTTGGACGATCATGCCGAGGTATTCAACCTCCTTGGTGGCAAAGTTGCATTTGAAGAGGCGGAGGCGGAGGTCTAGTTCTTGCATCCTTTGAAGGACGCGTTTGGTACGCTCAGTGTGGGTGGCGTCATCAGGGGAAAAGATTAGAAGGTCGTCCATGTAGATGATGAGCCACCCTTCTGCGATCATGTCTCGGAAGGAGTCGTTCATGAAATGCTGGAAAGTGGCAGGGGAATTGCATAGGCCGAAGAACATGACGGTTGGTTCATAGAGGCCCTTGTGGGTGATGAAAGCAGCCTTCCATTGATGTCCATCTATGATGCGAACATTGTTATATCCCCAGCAAACATCGAACTTGGTGAAGACCTTAGCATCTTTGAGTTTATCGATGAGGTCGGAGATGAGAGGAAGTGGGTATGCGTCACGGATAGTATGTTCGTTTACATAGCGGTAGTCTTGACATGGGCGTAGTTTGCCATCCTTTTTCTTGACGAAGAAGAAAGGGGAGGCTTGGGGAGAGTTTGAGGGGCGGATTTTCCCAGATCGGAGATTTTCCTCGAGGAAGTCGTCAGTAGCTTTGCATTCATCTGGTGACAAGGGGTAGAGTTTTCCAATTTTTGGAATGAAAGACTCATTGAGGTTGATCTCGTGATTGTATGGTCGTGAGGGAGGGACGTGGTCAGTGGTGTCTTTGGAGAAGACCGAGGCGTATGCAGTATATTCTTTCGGGAGGACAGGAGGTGGTTTTTACCTTCTCGGCAGCAGCAGCGAGTTCCGTGGAAGAAGTGATTTTTCTGCACAAAGGGGAACCGAGGGGAGCAAAATGACAAACGCCCCGGACGATGCGGTTGATGGTTCTGGTTTCCTTAGCTCGAAGGATGTAGTCTTTGGGGTCATTGAAGTCCATATATGAGTGAAGACGGTCCTGAGCATCGGGAGAAACGGTGGTGTGTCTAGGAGGTTTGAAAGGAGTGGTGGATGGAGGGCGGAAACAGGAATCATGGCGGTGGGAATCGGCAACATAGGTGGAGTATAGGTCCTTTGATTGGTCACAGAACTCGTCGATGGTGAGGGTTTGGGATTTCCAATCTATGATAGGGTTGGTCGAGCATAACCAGGGGAGGCCAAGGATAAGGTTTTCCTTGCTGCAAGACATGACATGAAAGAGAACCTTTTGAGAGATTCCTTCGATGTTAACATAGAGGGTACAGGTATGGCGGATTTTGCCATTTTTGTTCGAGGATTGGTCGACGTTGCATACTAGGATGGGGACATCGAGTTTGGTGGTGGGGAGGTGGTACTTTCGCACAAACATCCAGTCGATGCAGGAAATGTCTGCACCGCTGTCTACAAGCGCACAGGTGTCAACGACTTTCATCGTGTGCAATGGTACCACAAGCTGCAAGGGAATACGCATAGATTTGGCAGATTGTGATACAATTACAGGTGCACACGTAGCTCTAGGAGATCCTTGCGTTGAACGAGGTCTTCTTTTCAAAAATCCCATTTGGTGGCAGAGAAATGAACCCGTCCCACGGTTTCGTCTTCGTCATCCTCCACTTCTTCTAGCTTAGGGAGGTCTTCTTCGACGTGTTGGACTTTCTTCTTCGAAGGGGAAGATGTGAAGTGAAGGCAAGCATTAGAGGCATGTCCAGGTTTGCGGCAGTGGAAGCAGAGGTTCTCCTTCATGCAACGCTTTCGCTCTTCTGGGGTTAGCTTCCCTACTTTGATAGCGTTTACGTCCATGGCGTTTGGGTCACGGGTGGGTGAGGAGGTAGATGGCTGAGAGAACGAGGTGGTGTTTCAGAGGGGATTGTGGGAATGAGAGATAACAAGGTTGGCAGTATCCCATTGGGCTTGGTATTGGGTGGCGCGTTGATACCATTCATCAATGGTTTTGGGAATGGTATCCATGGAATAGATTCGGCGAGTGAGGGCAGGAGGAATTCTGGCTCCAAAGTATGAGATGAGAACGTTGGGATCGACGATCTCTGCTTGAGCAACATTGTTGCGGAACTGGGCGATATATTCAGTGAGAGAGGGTTCATACGGTCCCCCCTTTTTCTTCTGTGTCATCCGTTTGGTTGAGAGCCAGGCGATGGCATTGTTGACAGAGTCGTGGTGCTTGAAGGCGGCTTTGAAGAGCTTTATGAAGTCCTTGAAGGTCCCCATCGTGATATCCCCATCATTATCGATGGAGTTCTGGCGGAAGGTTTGGGCCCAGGTGGAGGCGGACCCCTTGGTCATGAACAAGAGGGCGAATCCGATTTTCTTCGCATCGGAGGAGTATACTTCTTTGTTAACCTCAAGGTAGAAGTTAACCAAGGTAAGCCAGGGCATAGACTTGGAATAAGAGCCGTCAAAGTGCTCGGGGGATACGATGCGGAGTTCGGTGGGTTTGGACATGGGGGGCGGTTGGATGGGAGTGGGAGAAGGAGGAGTGGGGTCGGGAGGTAGGGTAAGGGCAGTCCGCAAGTGGAGGGACAAGGACAACGTTTAATCCTCGTCTTCAGGGAAGGGGATGAGGACGTCGGGCTCCGAAGGGTTTTCTTCGAGGCTTGAGTGAACAGAGGGTTCTGGGGAGGTTTCGATGGGGTATGGGGCAGAAGTTTGCCGCCTTAAGCGATGGGGATCAGGGTTATGAAGAGGACGAGAAATGGTGGGCGGTTCACAGCGGATTCCAGTACTTGGTGCACTGGAAGGGTTACTCAGAGGATGACAGGACTTGGGAACCTGCTCGAAACCTCTCTCACACACAGGACACTTTGAATCTCTTTGATATGAATCATTCGAAATCGATTCAAGCTGTATACGACTCTGACGAATCTGAAGTCGAGTCTATCTTCTCGCCGGAATGCGCTGAGGCTTGGCCTAGTGACTCTGAGGATCTGGAATCTCCTCCCTAGAAGGGGGGTACTGTTGCAAACACTAGTCGTCACTCTATCTTTTTCATTTTAGCGCCGTACGCGCCTATTTCTTTTCTTTATTTTTCGTTGAAGTCCAAAGCGCCTTACGCACTTAGTCCTTAGTCCATTATCTTATCTTATCACACCGCATTACGTAAGCGGTCTAGACTTACACGCATTCGGCACAAGGCATGCTTCTCTTCCATTTCGCATAGCCTTGCCTCACTTTAGCCTCATGGTAAGCATAGCCTTGCCTCATTTTCAACACATGTAGTTTAGGGTAGGTCAGACACAGCTTGGTCTGTGCGCATGTATCAGTAGTATAAGTACTTGAATGCAGCAACGGAACAAGCCAGTCTTGTTCTCGTTGGATACCCTTTGCCAACAACCCTCTTCCCTTAGTTAAGTTCGAGTGCAGCGCCTAGACTCTGTCAAAGGTCGCCTTCATCCACCACTGTGAAAGGAGTCAGAAGCTTCTT
>JBBPMR010000739.1:0-15223 GCA_038090415.1 Rossbeevera mucosa | reverse complement strand
CAGTTTCGAGGCCAGTTTCGGACCGGAAAAGCCTGCGGCTTTTCGCCCAACCTCCATCTCACGCATGCAACATCGTCCCCTCATCATTCAACACGTCCAATAAGGCCGCGGTGCTCGAACACACAGACGCCGAGCCAACATACCAGATGGTTAAGAACACTTCAATCCATAGACTATATACCCAGATCCTCCACGGTCTAGAAGTTCATCAAATTCTGTAATCTGATGGTTTCCGATGGACATGGAGCGATACGTGCTACGTCAATCGGGCAGGCAGACAAAGGAATCCAGCGAGAATATGTTGTCCGGCGTGTAGCACTCACGATTGTCCATCACCTTTGTGCTCGCTCTCAGAGGTGTTGTAGAATAGAACCATTCGCTCCGTACATGCGCACCGCTTACATAATAACTTAGCTCATATATATATCGTAGCACGCACACTACTGTACCTTGTCCACTATCGCGGATAACATCTGCCGCATCGTCACGCCTCACCCGCAAGTTGCGCTCGGCTGCATACGACTTTTCAACAAGAGGGTCGCAGCGAGGAGGGGATCTATGAAAAAGTATATGGAATACTCATGGGTGGACACACATACCAGAACTTCAAAAGTATGTTGTCATTTAATTCTACACCGATGACTAAAAACCATATTTTGAAGCTGCTCAATCACAAGGAGTCGGATGTTGTTCTCTTAGAAGTGGAGCGGGAAACTGAGTCTACAACAGAGAGGCTAGTAATGATTGAACCTGGACTAGACTCTGCACGGGAAATTTTGTACCTGGCTTCGAAGTGGCAGATGACACGTGAGGAAGACATCGATATCGCATTCTCACTATTTGGTATCTTTAACGTTAATATGACATCAAGCAGTTGGACGACGGCTGGAGCACATTCAGACGATGTGACCATACTCGCCCGTACCGGGACTTCGAGGAGTCACCACAGTTACCTCCTCTTTAATTCTCCCTCTGGGCCTCTGCGCGTTCCCTAGCCACTAGTCTCGTCACCATCCGTTTCGGTGTTGCCATCGGTAGTACCTCGGGATCTTCCGATCACCAAAACACATCGGGTGTCAGCCCATGCCAGAAAGTCCCGCCTTTGGGCGGTTTGGGGGTTTCCGGTTTAATTTCAGGGATATCCTCGCCCATACGCTTCCTAAAACGGAACGTGGGGTTTCGGGACTACAAGAGCGCCGATATAGATCAAATGGTTACAGATTTGCGATCATCCCTTCCCGATTGGTCTCCGATAGCCATGCTGTATGAAAGTCTACTTGATCTCCCTTCGCTATCTCTCATTTTGGGTCGACTTCGACTTTCCGGCTTGTCTTCCGCTTCACTGGTCTCCCTCAGCTCCCAGCACATGATTCCAACTCAAGCCTTCACGTTTATCATGCCACGGTGCCAATTCGCCTTTTTAAATATCCTTTCCGTGGTCCTCCTCCTTTCTATCTCGTGTTTCTGACGTCCCAGATATTGCTTAACAAGACTGTCCCATATTATGCCATCAACCGCCGATTACTGTTCCTGATTGTGTGATTGCCAAACGGACGAGTGGCGGAAATGTACCAAGCCCATTCGGCATACGAGTAGGGCCGATATATCAATTGGTTCCCGGTCATGTGTCCGGTAGGATGAGCGCGAATGATGTATCCGTGATAGGATTGGCCTACTAGTATGCACGCTAGTGTGGCTGGATGGTAGGTTCAGGGGCGGCGGCAGGACGGCAGGCGCGAGTGATATATCAAGGTTGTGTCACCATAACTGGACAGTCCTGTACCAAGCGCTAGCAGTGGGTGGGTGATATATCAACATGGTATATTCCAGGTTGCAGGCACAAACTCGGAAGCGCCGGGGGCGATATCACCGCAGTGTGAAGAACTTTGCGTAAATCCTTGCCTTATGTAGGTGGATTGGATTGTGCCATGGGCAAAGTCCGGAAGGACTTTCCGGCCCGCCGAGCCGTGTTGCCGGAGTCCGTCGAGTGAGGCGGAAAGAAAGAAATCACTGCAGGCTCACTTGGCTGTAGTAGTATGTCAACTTGAACGGGGTCGTTGAGCCTTGCAGAAGTGCTATTTGGGGGTCACCGGTGATGTCCTGAAGATTATCTATCCGTCACTCCAGTCTTCCGAGTCTCGAGTCCCCCCGACTCCTCCGGCGTCATTGAATAGCCTTTGGATAGCCTCTGAATGATTTCGGTACGGTCATTTACCTCTTTTGCTTTGAATAATCGAATATATTCAAGTTCACCCCCTGGGTGGATCAGTTCAAGTTGATCCGACGGCTACACAAAGGGTATTTCATTAATGATGAGTGACGTTACCAGGTAACCAGTTAACAGCTTTCCTTTGAACCACAGATTTTTACAGTCACAGAGATCCGTCACCACCGGATATCCAAGTCCCCTCAGGCTCAGCAAACTTACCATTTCTTTGGAGTCACACTTGACTCTCGTTTTGGAATTGCACCATCAACATTCCCATCCATCGCAACTTAAGTCCCCATTCACACTCCCTGCCAGCCGCCGGGCAGTGGCCGCGCTTACAGTATGTGCGCTTCATGGCAGCTTGTCAACGTTCAAGTTAGCTCTCACCAAACTACTTGCTTGAGGCGAGCTCGGTAACGTTGCCTCGTGTTTTAACTTTCATGTTTGTTTGTGACGAATATTGTCTTTCACCAGCTGTCTCAGCGTAAATCTTATGATTCAAGTTCAATGTCCCTCGTGGCTGTACATTGGTAGTCCGTTAGCCGAGTCGGACCGGCCTCACCGCCTTTTGCTAGGCCTGCGCTTAGCCAAGGCACGAGGCGGGCGCAGGATTTAGTCTGCGCGCGTCGCGTGAGAAGCGGAGTGACCAGCGCCTCCCTCAGGCTCCTACAATAGTCGCTCTTTGTCGTAGCGTTAAGTAATAGTCCTCGATACATTCTTCTTCGCACCCGCCCGCTGCTCCCTGTCTCAGCTTACGGCCAGTTGGTCAACTCATATCCGTCCGACGCTGCGTCACTGCGAGTCGGCGTCTGCGACTCCTGTCGTGACGAGCGCCGCTGATTTGGCGCCCAGCCCGCCCATACAGCGCGCTCTCGCCCGGCAGGATCGGGTCCAGTTTCGATCCGGAAAAGCCTCAGCTTTTCGCCCAGCCATTCATTTACGTACGCCAACCATCTCACGACTCACTTGCCCCCCTTCTCAACTCGGTCACACAGCACGAACGCACAGATTATACCACATTCCCCACAGCGACTCAGGAACAGAGTATTCGATTACTGTCAACGCAATAGGAATGGTACGGCTGTGAACTCCATTTTGGATGGAAATCAAAGTTCATGGATAGGTTATAGGTGGCTCGGCGTCAAGTAGGAACGTTCCATATTCATACAGACATTCCCGCTGATTTGAAATGCGATATAGCATGGTGCTACCGTAGGGTCGCTGTGCAGCGTACCGCCTACCATACTTGAGGATAAAAAGACCAAGAATGTGATGCGATAAAGGCAGCCCATTTTTCTCATCTCATATTACAGGGTCTTCCGAGTCGGCTTCATGTCTTTATCTAACAAAACTACGGCCCTCATAGTAGGTGCTGGTCCAACCGGACTTGCCACCGCACTCTCGCTTCTTCATCACGGACTTCGTGATTTTATTATCGTTGATGCTCTACCTCAAGGGAGAAACATTTCCCGATCCATGTTATTCCATCCTGCTGCTCTCGAGGTATGTTTAGCAACTGATAATGCTTACTTCGCGCCTAAGCCTTGGACAGGCACTTGATAAAATTGGTTGTGGGGACGATATCGTGTCGAATGGCCTCAAATCCACTACGTTTGATGCCGAATCCCGTTCTACAAGGCTTTGTAGTATTTATACGGACAGTCTCAGGCCGTACACTCGACACCCATACTATCTCACCGTCACGCAGAACGTGACTGAACGTATACTCGAGAAGAAGCTTGCTGATTCGGGTGTTATTATTCGTCGACCTCTGAAGGTTGTCGGGCTAGCGCGCAATGCGGAGAATCCACAGTACAGCGATGTCACATTCGAAGGTGGCAAAGTCATCACGACCAAGTATGTCATCGGTGCAGATGGCGCGCGGTCTACAGTAAGTCCCTTTACTTCACTTGTCAGGAGGCCATTTCCTTATTGTATTAGATTCGTACCATGGCTGGCATAGGATTCTCTGATCCAACGTTCATCAAGGGAGAAGAAGATAGCACTATCGTTCAGATGCTCGTTGCCGATGTTATATTCGACAACGTGGACACCGACGACCCTGCACCAAAGGTTACTTTATCACCGAATGGCACCTTCTATCTGTTTCCCCTGCCATCTTCCTTCAACAAGTGTCTTGATCCTAATGTCCAAGTTCCCATTTCTGAGAGAGCATACCGCATTGGATGCGGTGTACCCTTGGCAGAGGGCGAAATCCCCCGTTCACATTCCAAGGAATATATCCAGAACCTTGTTGATCGATTTGGACCATACCGCCTTTCATCTAACCCCGCCGTGAACCCTAGGTCGAAGCCGACGCAGATTAAAAAAATCATTTGGTCTTCACGTTTTCTTAACCGCGCATCCATCGCTGACACTATTGTCGTTCGTCTTGGTTCCGGGGGTTCCAAAGGAGACGGTGGCGCTATCCTTCTCGCCGGCGATGCCGCCCATATTCATTCCCCTGCTGGTGGGCAAGGGATGAACCTTGGCTTGCGCGACGGTGTCTTCCTCGGGGAAGCACTCACGAAGCATATCCTCGCCACCAAGACAAAGCCGCTCTCGGAGGCGGACGTAATTCTCCATGAATTCGGTGCGGCGCGACATGCACGTGCGCTTGAAGTGATCAAGCTCACGAAGCGCATTGTGGCACTTGAGGGCTCGAAGTATCGAGAGTGGGTGGCTTGGTGGTTACCGATAGACTCTGATACGTTCCGAGCGTGGACGCTTTGGGTCGTAGGGCGTATTCCGTTCCTTGTGAACCGGATGGTTTGGGAGAGCAGTGGATTAGGCAGGATGTAGGATGAACGATAGAAATGACCATATGTATTTCTTACCCCAGATCTCTAGTTCATATGCTAGATCAGGATTGTTTAAGTAATTATTGTGAATGATTCGAGAGCCTTTACTCATTGTTGAGGATGAATTTAAGTTCTATATTTATATCAGTACGACTCGGAACAGCTATTCCTACAAAAAAAAAACACTGTTACAAAAAGAGAACGGAGGAAAAAGATAAAGGCTTGTACGATAAGATTAGTAGTGAAAGTGAACCGACCCTCGAAATGGGACATCGTCGAGGCTTGATATTAATCTGCTTCGTCTAAAAGTACTCTGGAGATGAAAGCAAGCGCCCACTGGTAGCATGGGTAAATTCGGCGAACGAACACGTGCTTGCACGCACAGCAGGTAGATTATCTTTCCACCACGCCCCAAGCATGTCTTCCGAGGTGCGCCTGGCCAAGAGGGACGGTGAGCGGTACACGAACGGTCAAGATGATTGGCGCACTGACAAGGGAAAAAGGATCGAGCGACCCAAGAAGACGGCGTGTGTGTGTATCTAGTACGGGGAAAGACGACGGAAATGCCATCGCCTCCAATATCAAAGTTGACGGGGACCGGATCGAGATCGATGTTGAAGATGGCATACCATCGGTCAAGTTTCTCCCCGACGGGAAGCATGTCGTGAGCGGAGCAGCAAGAAAGATTCGACGATGGAGAGTGGCAGATGGCAAGAAAGTGGGCGAGTCAATAGACGCTGGAAGTCGTGTCGTGGACCTCGCAGTTTCACGGGACGGAAGGTGGATCGTCGCTGGGACGGAAGACGGCCGAGTGACGGTCTGGAACGCAACAAACCACGAAAAAGTGACAGACTTCCAAGCGCACAGCGGTTGGGTGACAGCACTGGACATCTCACCGGACTCGACAAGAATCGCAACCGGATCGGCAGACAAGTCGCTCTCTGTCTGGTCAATCTTGACTGGCCAACGACTGCTAGGAGCATTCAAACACGATTATTATGTGGTTTCGCTCAAGTTCTCGCCCGATGGACATCTCATTGCGACAGCCACAAAGGATCACGAGTCTGTTCGTGTCTACGACGGCCACGACGGCCGACTCCATGTCCAACTTGCAATATACGTAAGTACCGCTATAAACGGAAGCCTCATCTTCACGGGTGATGGCAAACAACTCCTCGTCTTGTCTCTCGGCGCCATCCACTGTCTCGAGGTGTCCACCTGGACAACACTTTCAACATGGATCATGGACGACAAAAAGTTCATCGCATTGGCACCCAACGACAGGTTCATCGCAACCTCCGGATCTTCGTCGTTCTCACTCTGGGACACTACATCCCAAAATCACCTTGTCGTAGTCAATTTGCCTCGCTCCGCTTTTACCGTGCCCATGGATATCTCGTCAAACTACGACATCGCGGTCGCTCCGAATAAAAAAATCATTCTTCAACATCTTTTGGACATCCTTCCATCACGCTATCGCGACGACGTGAGTCCCACAACTGTCATTAGATGTCATTACTGACTACAAACAGATTGTCTTGGTGCAAGAACCGCGCTGCCCAAGAACGACAAACATTAATCTCCCAGCGGACCATTCTTCACTTCTGTCGGCACCGACAATTACCGGTCCAGAAGAAATTCAACGGCTACGCGACCAGCTTGCTTCATCCAATGAAGACAACCAGTCCCTTCGCACACAGTATGAAACCACAAGTGCGTTCTCTCCATCTTCTTTCACACCCCTTTAACGGCCACCTTTCAATGTACAGAGAATAAATTAGACAAGTCCATCAGAGATGTAGCAAATCTAGAGAAGCTTACTCGCGGACTCCGTGACCAGCTTGCTATATCTAAACAGGAAAAAGAAAGCCTCAGGAGCACCGTCCAATCTCTCCATGCTCGTCAAAAAAACCTCGGTGTGTTCGGTCTTCAATCCACCTTTAATCCCATGTCGTTGATCATAACTCTTTGCACAGACGATCAGTTGGATGAGATCATTGGGGCGACATGGGAAGATTCGGGTATGTTTATCATCATCTCGATTTACGACTCTCTGATTTGTTTTTTGTATCTATAGCACGGAAAATAAATAATCTTGAGCAAACTATCCAAGGGCTCCAATTCACCCTGCGCATGTACAAGGAGAAAGATCGATGTGAATTAGCATTTTCCACTGGTCGTATAGATGATGCCGCAAAGCTTCTTTTCGAGATCGTCAACACCATAAGCGAGGATTTGAAACAGAATGAGGTGATGATGAGCTGGCTTGAAGGTGAGCGGCAAGTTCGAGTTTCAGTGATGACACTGAGAATCTCTGTAGATTTCAAACAACGCTGCATCAACAAATTGGAGAGGTATGGTGACGTCAGTGCGGACCATGATGTAGCCATTGGATACTATTCGAGCGCACTCTCGCTCCACCCGATCAATATCAATAATATCATTCTCAAGTGTTCCAAGGCGCGATCAGCTTTGCTGGAAGAGGAACTTGCCAGGGCTTTCAAGGTATAAATTTAACTCGCGCATCGTGCATGGTTAATGATGTTTGACTAGGATATTGAACATGACCCATCGAATTATAAAGGCTACAGGAAGAAACATTCCGTGTTACATAACATGTGTTGTTACTGGGAGGCGTTCAGTGCATTCAAGACGATGCTGTACACGATGAGGAATTCGGCGGACCCACGAATTTGCGGTGAGCTCATTAGAATCAAACCCTCGTGAAAATGCAATTCATGTGGCTTTGATATCAGAGCTTCAAAGTCGATATCTCGATCCGACTTCACTCATCCGAGAGGTCGTCCATGACACCATCCGTGACATACCCCGAGTGTTAATCGACACTGTCACTGGTCGACTCTGTGATAAACAACAGCAAGCTGCTGCATTCGAAGAACTCGGGATCTTCGATCAACTTCGGTCGACAATGACAACCCTTGATCGACTCGACTACGTACGGATCAAGAAAGAGGTGGAAAAATTCTATCAATATGTGATGCTCTCGCACAGGTGGCAACTCGTCGAGCCGACCTTCCAGATGGTCGAGAACACCTCGATCCGTGAACTAGCCAAATCCCCTGTGACAGAGAAGCTTATCGCTTTCTATAATCTCGTCCGATCTCAGTGTTTCCGATGGGCATGGAGCGATACGTGCTGTGTTAATCAGTCGGACAAGGGAGTTCAGCAAGAATCTGTCGTTGCCATGTTTCGATGGTACCGTCGTGCAGCACTCACGATTGTCCATCTCCTAGGTGTCTGCTCCTGGTCGCAGAAAGAGGGTGATCTGTGGAAAAGCGTATGGAATACTCGTGGGTGGACGTACCAGGAGTACGTTGCTTCGAATGTTATTCAATTTTACACGCAAGACTGGAAACCATACCTCAATTTGAAGTTGTTCAATCACAAGAAATCACCTATCATTCTTTCGGAGATGGAGCGGGCAACCGAGTTTACTACGGAGAGGCTGGCCACGATTAAACCAGGGCTAGAACGTGCGCGGGAGAAGTTGTACCTAGCTTCGAAGCGCCGCACGGCGCGTGAGGAAGATATTGCATACTCTCTATTTGGGATATTCAACGTCGCCATTCCAATCATATATGGAGAGGGTCATCAAGCGGTCGGTCGACTGTTGGAGCACATCCTCACACGTTCGGACAATGTCACCATACTCTCCTGGACGGGAACTTCTGGCAATCAGCACAGTTATCTCCCCTCTGATCTCACTGTATACGACCGAGTTCCACCTCCACATGTCCCGCAAGCCATGGAGGCTGCCGAGATGAATGAAATGGTCATAAAATTGCAAACATCCTTTCCTGATCGATCTTCGATCATCGTGCTATATAAACAACTCCTTGATCTCCCGTCGCTGTCCCTCGTTTCTGGTCGACTTCGACTCCCTGGGTTCGTCTTCCACCTCACAGATCTCGCCTGTCTCACGCCACCTGGATCCGACATCCATGTTTATCGTGCCACATCACCTATTTTGGGTGAAGTACAGATAGAGACCACAGACGACTCGGTCGGGACGCGGCGCCTCGTTCTGGTTCATCCATGGATCGGTCCCTTAATCGAGGAGGATTTCTCGGACGGGGATGCTCTGTGTGATCTCGACACACGAGCTGTGCGGCTTCTTGTTCGGCTTTGGCAGCCTTTTGGGGCACTCCTGCTAGCGTCGCAGAAGCGCGGGCAGTACATACGTGTAGCGACGGACAGTTTCATCGAGGTTCAGATCCGGGCTGAGACGTTGTTGAGTGAGTTGATGGCGAACGTTGGTTCGGTTGATGTGCATTAGTTGAGCACTTCGACTGATAACGAGGACGTTCTTTTGTTGATTGCTGTGGCTTTGTAACCACTCGTATCCATTTTCGATTTTCGTGCATGGAAGCTATACTATATAGTGCGAATCTACGTTTAGAAATGTCGTACTCCGACGAGGTTCATCAAGAGAGGAAAAGCTACTTGATATTCCAGTCCAAATGTCGAAGCGCATTCGATAGCGATCAGTATCAAGCGCTCAGTAAATACGTGAGCGAACACGTGTATTATTTGATGATTTGATGCACCAGGCGGGTCATGCTCTTTTTTCCCCCGCCCAAGTAATATGTCTTCCGAGGTGCATCTAGCGAAGAGGGTCGGTGAGTAGTGAGTACATCTGAAACCCACTTGGTTGTATTCATTCTCGAATCGGTCAAAAAAATAGGCACGGTGTGGTGACCCCAGGCACATCTTACCGTTCCAGCTCTCGACTGCCGCAGCGCCGCTGGTCACCCGGGCAGACATGTCATCCCCGATAACCTTGAAAATGGCAGCAAAGAGGGCGCAACATTGGATATGATATTCATGCGCATTTCCCAAAGATCTAGCTAGGATTTCTGCAGGTACTCTATCGTGACCCGGAAATCCAGATTGATCCGCCGGAGAGCGAAGGTCCATGTATAACAACAAGACACCCTTGCGACCAAGCTATGTAACTACGTGAGCACTTGCGGAAAGGATAAACAGAAAGAAATAAAGACCTCCAATATGGTGCGTGTCTTTCCTGTTTTGGAGCTTTGTACCACAGAACAAAATCTCGCATAGTACCCTGACTCACCCTCCCTTTTGTCATGAAATTTGCGTTTGTTTCCTTGGAGGTATTTGTGCAAAGCATTTTCGATAAGGAGCTGACATCGCAGCCATTAACTTTCTCATTTGATACCCTTGGATGAAGAACGTAAAGGAGTATTTGAGAATAATACAAGATCAGAACAACGAACCAAGCGTACTAGTGGAAGGAAGGTTCTCTATTTAGGGGATTATCACCTTGGCATAAATTAAGAAGAGATGGATACCAGTGTCTAGAACCCCACTGAAATCTTCATTGTTCCATGCTGTAACGAGGGTTTGTCGTAGGTCCAGGTAGATTTCTACTAGCCGTCGGACATTCTTGAAATTTGAATCCAAGATAAGATCTGATTTTTGAATGATTGTCATGAGAAGGAGGGACAACTGCACAACGTTTCAAGAATTTGGAGTAGCAGGATTGCTCGGTATGCTATCTTCCACGGCCAGGGGTCAAATTCTGAGGCTATCATGTTGGAGAGTCTAATTAGTTCGAGTTCAAAATGGGAAGCCTCTTTTCGTAGCGCTCAGTGGCCCAGCTCTACGATTACTAAGTGGCCCAGGGCACTTAGTAAGCCTGATCATGACTCTGGCACCAAAGTTCATGCAGTGACCTCAGATAGGATTGGGACAAGCAACGAGACTACTTCAAGTTGCAGATTCGCAATTCGGGAGGAGGAAGGCCTTTTCAAGCGCAGACATTGCACAGCCCCCTCAGTCGAAGTGACGTACTAAGTTACGATCTGATCAGCTACAGTACCCCCCCACTCTCACCTCTCGCCCTCACCCTCTCTCTCTCTTCCTCGCACCACCTTCCAGCTTTCAAAATTCAAATCCGCAGGTTCGAAACACTCCGGGCTCAACCGTCCTGAGAGCGCGGCAATCCTCTTCCTCGCACACTGACTCGTGACCTCTGCGCATCCCACTTCATTCGGAAATAATAATCGGATATGCAACGTTACCAGTGACGTTCACAATCCCCATTTGCAGTATAATTGACATCAGGCACTACACTGCCTAGAGAGTCTGCCATGAGGTTTTCAAGGCCGTGCGCCGCGCCTCCTCCCTGAGCGCGCAAGTTTTTTTTTTCTTTCTTTCACCTTTCGCCTTTCAGCGTGAGGTTTCCTTCCATCCGATACTTCAGAGTGTTTAATCATTCGCATGTCGTTACCCGACAGAACCACGGCGCTCATCGTAGGAGCTGGTCCGGCTGGACTTGCCACCGCACTCTCGCTGCTTCATCATGGCTTTCATGATTTTGTCATCGTTGATGCTCTACCTCAAGGGAGAAACAGTTCTCGATCCATGCTATGCCAAGCCTCCGCTCTCGAGGTATGTTTTGTTTCTAATCACACTTTCTTTGTCTAAACCTCAAACAGGCGCTCGATACTATAGGTTGTGGGGATGACATCGTCTCGCAGGGCCTCAAAACTACGACGTTCAATGCCGAAACCCGTGCTACAAGGCTTGGAGGACTTTATACGGAGAGTCTCAGGCCACACACTCGGCACCCGTACTATCTCACCATCACCCAGAACGTTATTGAGCGCACGCTAGAAAAGAGGCTGGCTAGTTCTGGTGTCGCCATTCATCGACCCCTGAAGGTTGTTGGGCTGGCGCATAATGCGGAGAATCCCCAGTACACTAATATCACATTCGAAGATGGCAAAGCCATCACGACCAAGTATGTCATCGGTGCCGATGGCGCGCAGTCCACAGTATGTTTACTTCACTTGGAGGACGACAATTCCTTACTAAACATAGATTCGCACTTTGGCTGGCATAGGCTTCTCTGACCCAACCTATGTCAAGGGAGAGGAAGATAATACGCTCGCCCAAATGCTTGTTGCCGATGTTACATTCAACAACGCCAATGAGGACCTGCCACCGAAGGCCATTTTGTCCCCGGACAGCACTCTTTATCTGTTTCCCTTACCGTCTTCTTTCAACAAGTCTATTGACGGTGATCATCAAGTCCCCATCTCCGAGAGAGTATACCGTGTTGCGTGCGGTGTACCCTTGGCAGATGGCGAAATCCCTCGTACGCATTCCAGGGAATACATCCAGAACCTTGTCGATCGATTTGGACCCTACCGTCTTTCATCGGACTCCACCGTGAACCCAAATTCGGAACCAACGCAGCTCAAACAGATTTTCTGGTCTTCGCGTTTTCGTCCCCGGGCATGTGTCGCTGAAACTGTTTTTGTTCGTCTTGGTTCTGGGAATTCAGGAGATGGCGGCGCCATCCTACTCATCGGTGATGCTGCTCATATTCATTCCCCTGCTGGTGGTCAAGGGTTAAACCTTGGCTTACGCGACGGCGTCATCCTGGGGGAAGTGCTGACGAAACATATCCGCGCGACGGAGACCGAGTCGCTCTCCCAAGCGGACACGATTTTCCGTGAGTTCGCTGCGGCGCGACGTGAACGTGCGCTGGAGGTGATCAAGCTCACGAAACGCCTACTGTCTCTTGAGGCCATGAAGTATCGAGAGAGAATGGCTTGGTGGTTCCCGATTGACTCCGAAACATTCCGGAGGTGGGCGTTTTGGATGGTGGGACGTATCCCATTCCTTGTGAGTAGCATGGTCTGGGACATCAGTGGCTTGGGCAAGATGTAGATATAATGCAATTCAAATGGGCCGGCTTCGCTTCCTCTTCGCCTCCTTACTTGAAATGCAACTAATTTAGCAGATCATCGGCCTCGTCGGATGGGCAGTGAAATGAAGCGCTGGCTTGCTATCTCTGGTAGTATGATGATGTCTGCAACCTGTAACCAGGAGCTTGTTCAAATTCTCATCCACAGTAATACGCCTTGCAACTGTGATGTATCTTTACTGGACTCCGCATCCAATATGTACATACTTTACGACACTCAGGGTCACAGTCTCCGAGTTATGACCCGGCAAAGGCTCATTCTACATTGGTTCTTGGAGCCATCAAGCGATAACGTTACAAGCCAACTTGCTCATCCAGGAAGCTCATAATTTTTTCGACACCATACTACCTCGACGCGTCCGCTAGTGCCGAGGAGAGTTTCTTTTATCTTTCTTTAATACCTTCGGGTATTCCATTATTTGCATGGACTTGCCGTTGCGCTCTCACTGCTTCACCATGGATTTCATGATTTTGTTATTGTTGATGCCCTTCCCCGAGGAAGAAACAGTTCTCGATCCATTTTATGCCATGCCTCCGCTCTCGAGGTATGTTTTTTTTTTCTAACCATACTTTTTTTTCTAAGCCTCGAACAGGCACTCGACACAATAGGTTGTGGGGATGACATCGCATCGCAGGGCCTCAGAGCCACTTCGTTTGATACCGAAACACGTTCTATGAAGCTTTTTAGTCTTCGTACCGAGAATCTCAAGTCACACCCGACATCCGTACTTCCTCATCATTAGTCAGAACGTTATAGAACATATACTCGAAAGGAAGCTGGCTAGTTTTGGCGTTATCGTTCATCGACCTCTGACGGTTGTCGGACTGGAGTGCAATGTAGAGAATCCACAGTTGAGCGATGTCACCTTCGAAGATGGCAAAGTCATTACGACCGAATACGTCATAGGTGCTGATGGCACGCGCTCTACTGTAAAGTTTTTACTTTACTTGGATACTATTTCCTCATGATTTGTAGATCCGCACTATGGCTGGAATAGGCTTCTCTGATCCAACCTTCGTCAAGGGAGAAGAACAGGACATTCAAGTTCAAATGGTTATTGCTGATTTGATCCTTGATAACGTGGACGGTGTCGATCACTTTCCAAAGGTCACGGTATCTCGGAACGGAACCTTCTTTCTATTTCCCTTGCCGCCCTCCAACGAATTTCTTGCCGCTGATGACGAAGTTCCCATTTCTGAGAGAGCTTACCTAATACTATGCAGCGTGCCCTTGACAGAAGGCGAAATTCTCCGCTCACGTTCCAAGCAATACATCCAGAGCCTTGTCGACCGATTTGGACCCTGCTGTGAACCCTAGCTCGAAATCGACATCGGTCAAACAAGTCATTTGGTCTTCCCGTTTTTGTAACCGTGCTTCAATCGCTGATACCGCCTTCATTCGTCTTGGCACCGAGAGATTGGGTAACGGGGGCGTCGTCCTCCTCGCCGGCGACGCCGCTCACATTCACTCCCCTGCTGGTGGTCAAGGAATGAACATTGGCTTGTGCGATGGCGTACTCCTCGGAGAAGCGTTGACGAAGCATATTTGTGCTACCGAGACCAAGTCGCTCTCGGAAGCCGACGTGCACGTGCGCTTGAAGTGATCAAGCTCACGAAGCGTATTGCGACGCTTGAGGGCTTGCAGTATCGAGAGAGAATGGCTTGGTGGTTTCCGATTAGCTCTGGAACGTTTCGGGTGTGGGCGCTTTGGATCATAGGGTATATGCCGTTCGTTGTGGGTAAGGTGGGATATCAGTGGCATTGGCAAGATATAGGTATAGAGGCGGGACCCTTGGATTTAGAGCTTTGTACTGTACCTTCTCTCACTCCTCTAATTTGCGTAACGCGGCGACATGTAATTTTGTCCTTTCGAAGGCTTGCTGGACCATGCTAGCAATTTACCTAAGGTGCCAGGGTGTAAATTCAAACGAGAAGTTACTTGTAGTCAGTGAGCCCATCCGTTGACTGGAAAGGGCAGAGCTCCTACGGTGATGGATATGATGGATCTATCTATTCGAAAGTGCATCATGTTTGTCTACTGCATGTATTTAGAAGCTAATCGTGACAAGTACATGGGATCGTAAACCCTAGCTCTCAAAGTCGGGATAATTTGTCGTCAAAGAAGATCGCCGTCAGAGGCACACCATCCGAACGGATGACACCGCGGTACATGCCTTCGCAATTGAGCGGCATTGCGACTGGACGAATTCAGGCCAACGTCAGTTTTGAGAACATACGCACAAAGATGGGAAATCACTGTACCATTCCCTTGCTTGTCCACGGCGATGATGCCACCCAAGCCACCGTCCTTGAACAGATCGCTGACGACGTTCCGTGCTGCATCTTCGATAGGCTCGTCGAGATAACGCATACGACGTGCTATGGTCGAAGCGGCGTTCTGACGTATAAAGTACTAGCAGATTCAAAAAGCGAAAAGACAAGCAGCCAAAA